>PVKN010004866.1:0-32298 GCA_004027915.1 Capromys pilorides
CAGTTAAAGTCCCTGCCCTGTACTGTTTCATATCTGTATAAAACAGTTAAGAAATTCTTAGGCCCTTCTATTCAAAGTGTGGTCCTGGGGGTTAGTAGCCTCACATAGGAGGGTTTTAAGAAGTGCAGGACCTAGAGCTCCTAGAGACTTGCTGGATCAGGATCAGAATGATCAGGATCAGCATGTGTTGTGTAGCCAGACCCCAAGAATTCATACACACAAGAAGTTGGCGGCTACGCCCGCAGAACTGTGTGTACCCCCCTGCTGGCCAGGTTCCAGCTTTACCTGGGGATTCACTCCCACTCTGTTCAGTGAGCCTAGGGTGGGGTCAGAAAGTTCCCATTTCTGAACAGTCTCTGGGTACAGCTAGGGCAGGGCCTGCCCTTGGAAAAGCAAGCCTAAGGCTGTCTCCCTCTTCCTTCTTTGTAGAAGCTAAGAATGTTTCTTGTATTTGTTAATGGCTGAAATAAGCGTTTGAACAAGAGTAATATTTTATAGCAGTGAAAATTATAAGAAATTGAAATATGTTGATAAATTGTAATTTTTATTTCAGTGCAGCCAGGGTCATGCATTTAGAAATTGTCTGGCTACTTTTATAGTACAAGATTAGTTGGCTCAAGGCTAGATGCTTTACTCTCTTTCTCCTTCATATACAGTGTTTGCCATTCATACTGTTATTTAGAATGTAACTAGAAACTATAATTTTCAAAAAACCTCAGTTATTCAGTGTAGAATTGATTATATGGTAGATTTAGAAGTTATGATTGTCTTTAACTTTTTAGAAATAATGAGAATCTGAAAAATATTCTTGTTATTTATTGATTAATTGTGTATTTGGTATAAGGTCTCACTATACAGCTAGACTCATAGAGATCCACCTGTTTTCAGCCTCCCCAGTGTGTGCTATTATGCTGGGTCTTAGTGGCCGCTGGGGGCAGGGCCAGTGCTACATGTGGTGCCGGGGATCAAACCCCTGTCCCTGTACTTGCCGAAGCAGGTGCTTGGTGTACTGAGCTATCTCACAGGCCCACTCTTGTATTTTTTGTGTTGATAGTACTACCCTTTAAAATCTTTCCGGGTCCTGGCTTACTCTCACTACTTGACCATAAAGACAGGAGTAAAGGAAAGATTTATCTTTTGTCATCTATTTCTCTCCCATTGACTTTAAGTGCACGAATATTTTAAAGTCAAGTGTGAGATTGTGAGCTAATTTGAGGGACCGTGTGGCTTCATTTCATTGGTTTCTGGGATTGGCTGTTGTCTTACATCAGACACACAGGCTGAGGTGTTCCTACAGCTGGGAAATGACTTGGCAGTCCTATTCCACCACTTCTTGCTCTTGTGGAAAATGAAAAATAAGCCATGTGCAGAGACAGCCCTTGCTAGAAATGCCCCTCCTCCACCACCACCGTGCAGGGGCTGGGACCAGGGTCTCTAGGCACCAGTGTCACAGCATGATGGGTCGCGGTTGAAACTCATCCTCAGAAGCCCTACTCGTTTCCTGTACCAGGTTGATTTCTATATTGAAAATCATGCCTAAAAAAGGAAGCAGGTGTCTTCAAAAGATGATCAAGAATGTTGTGCTATGTCTTATCTTTGGTACCCTGTTAGAATATGAGTCATAGGATAAAGTATTCTAGCATAAACTAAGAATCAAACATGTGGATAGTTTACTTGCTTTTAATCTTTCCAATTATATTAGCAAACTTTGGGGATTCAAATGCAAGGTGGATTTGGATGTGGCAGCAACCAGCCAAAAATGGATGGAGGAAGTGAAACCAAGAAACAGCGAAACAAACGGGCTCAGAGGACTGGGGAGAAAGCAGCACCTCGCTCAAAGAAAAGGAAAAAGGATGAAGAGGAGAAACAGATGCTGTATCCAAACTCTAACTCCTTCACCCACCTGAAACAGGTAAGTCTTTTAGAGTAGCCCTTCACAGTCTCCAGGAAGTAAGAGCATGTGCTGTTTCTGTCATGTAAAACTGAAACTTTCTCTTGATTGGTAATTTCCTGATTAGAAAGGTAGGGGATAAAGGACATCGGGACAAGGAACGTAATAGACTTCCTATTTCTCAGCAAAATTGCATCCTATCCTATTGACACTTGAACTTCACTGTGAATGAATTAGTAGGTGGTGGTCAAGATTTACTGAAGTGTGAAAGGAGCTGCCTCAGGACCAGGACAAATGGTCCCTATATCTTGCAACTCGGGATCCAAAGAAACGAAGCCACAGGGTCATCTCCATGTGCTCCGTCTTTGCACCCTTGTGTGTGACTGAAGAGGGAGAGCCCCTAACTGCATCAGTGGCGCCTGCTCTTATTACATGCCATGTTCTTCCCACGCCAAGAGGAGGAGGAGTCTGTTTTTCTTGGGAGATGCCTGTTGCATCCCTTCAGGACAGATAGCAGAGCTTCCTGGGAAATATAGCTCAAGAGGTTTTTGTAGTTCATCTCTCCAGCCTTGTAATACATGAAATTTTCTCACGTCTTGCTTAAGTTGCTTCAGGTCTTAGGAAGTTGAGAGACACTCAGTTTTGTTTATCATGTACATTACTTTTAAATGTGTTTTTTAATAGCAGCTCTCTCTGCTCCCTCTAATGGAACCAATCATTGGAGTGAACTTTGCGCACTTTCTTCCTTATGGCAGTGGCCAATTTAATAGTGGGAATCGACTTCTAGGAACTTTTGGCAGTGCTACCCTTGAAGGGGTCTCGGACTACTATTCTCAGTTGATCTACAAGGTATGTTGCCCTGCTAGGCGGCCCATTGCTGTCTCCAGATGCCTTGTCACTGTTGGTTGAGTTTGTCTTTTGCATCTAGTGTAACTTGAAGCTTCTGGATCTCACTGAAACTTAGTTCAGCTAAAACCTTAAAGCTTCACCTAAAGTATTTCTAACATGAATATTTAAAACTTATAGATAAAAATACATATTATATGTTTGCATCATAAAGGAGAAATACATATTCCTTTATAACCTTGATTAACTCATGCAACTTATCCAAATTCATAGTAAATTATGGGAAGAAAAAATAGAATTAGGTTCTTACCTTGAAATGGCATTAAAATTTTTTAATGATTTAGGTACTAATTGCAGTTATACACAAATCCCTAGACTACTTGAATAGTATAAAGCCAAATCAAATTTCTCTTTGGTGTCATTTTTATGACAAAATTTTGTGATAGCCTCTTGAGATCACTTCTGTTGACATGTAATTTATATAAAAAGATCATTTTTATAAAATGTCTGAGGGCATCATCAATTTTCCTGAGGTCTCCTCTTATGGTTTTAATGTGAACACAGTTTTCTCCATGTTCCTTTTTTTTTTGTCCTTGTGGGCTACTTCTCAGTTAGAACGCATCACAGTGGAGGCTGTGCTCAAGTTTCAGGTCATTGTCCTTAGGAAACTCCTGTCTCTGCGTGACTTGTGGACTCACCTTGCATTTGATTTTTATGGTGGTAATAGATTCCAGCATCCCTTGAGAGACAGAATTCGTTGGTGACAACTCTTAATCTAGGAGAGATGCTTGCAAAGAAACTGAATTTACTAATACATGTATTGAATCCTTTTTGTATTACCGATGCTCCTTTTACTTCTTTTAGAAATCTTAAACAATCTAGATTTTGATATCTGAGACATGAATTGCAATTACGGGGTTAAGTCTATAAATACTTTTTCATAGAATGAAGGCTGAGAATTGAATATAGGAATTTTTGAGGACTACCAAGTTGATTGTATTTTAAATCTGTTTTTCACTAGCTATTGTAACAACACTTGAAAAGGGCTGCATAACAGAATGCTTGATTTTCATTTGAAAGCTAAGTACTCAAGCTAGGTGTCAGTTACAGAAATGGATAGTAATACATTAACAAAGTCATGAGTGATTGTTTTAAAAACTTCTTGGCCTTGGCGTATGTCTTCTTGTTGGTGTACATGTGAGAATGGCGATGCGTCTTGACTGCGTTTCTGTAGCCTTGCTTCCATGTGCTAAAAAAGAAATCACAGAGCTAGGTTTTACAGGGGCATTGCATATTTGCTCAGTAGCGTATAATTTAAAATTTTTTGGTCTCCTGCAGCAGAATAATTTAAGTAATCCTCCAACACCCCCTGCCTCTCTTCCTCCTACACCACCTCCTATGGCTTGTCAGAAGATGGCAAATGGTTTTGCAACAGCTGAAGAACTTGCTGGAAAAGCTGGAGTGCTGGTGAGCCATGAAGGTATGATCGTAGCCTCCACGTTTGACGCTTGGGAGGAAGGTACCTCTGCCAGAGTGTGAGTGTGGAGTGGCTGAGGGCTGCAGACTTCTGCCTGCTCGGTGACTTCGGCTGAGCACACTTCCAGTTCTGTGTGTTTGCTTTTCAGTTACCAAGACTCTAGGAGCAAAGCCGTTTCCGCTGCCCTTCAGGCCACAGGATGACTTGCTGGCCAGGGCCATTGCTCAAGGCCCGAAGACAGTGGATGTTCCAGCCTCACTTCCAACACCACCTCATAACAACCAGGAAGAATTAAGGTAGAAGCTACTTTTTTCTCAAACAGTTTTTAGTAATTCTTAAATGTACTTAGCATAATATGTATAGGAGTAGTGTGTACAAACATTGAGAGGTAAAATTTTGTAATATTCTTAATACAAATTGTATAACCTTGTTACTATTAACTGTAATTAATTTGTATCTTTAAAAGATACTAGAATAGAAACTAAGACAATAGAAAATCTCCAAAGAGGGAAGATACCCACTTGGGACTCCCCTCCTGTCCCTCTCTTGCGTGGGAGCTTACTTCCTCCTGATAAATATGTTCTGCTCATTAAAAAAGAAAAAAAAAAGAAAATCTCCAAAGTATTTTAAAGGTCGTCCTGCAAGTGCTCTCGTGTGGTTGCTGGATGTGCAGATGTTCACAGGGCTCTAGAAAGAGAGCACAGCAGGCACGGATGCCGAGTGCTGCGGTGAAAGAGAGATACTTTGGTGCAGAGGGCCTGTAGCTGGTTTATATGAATTTCCTCCTTGGAGAATCTGCCCTGCTTCTTGGTGAGGTATCCACTTAACAAGTCCCATATTTTATCAATGAGAAAATAATGGGCCAAATTGAAAAGCAGCCACTCTAAGCTTGGGGTTGCAGCCTCCCCTCTCCTCTGCTCCCTGCCAGGGATGCCTGTTGCATCAGTAGGGAGCACGCCGCTCTCTGGCACTTGTGGAAGGCAGCTGTCGGCTGCGTGCTTGGAGATCCAACTTAGGTGTCTGTTCCCCTGGACTTCACGGGCCACTCTTTCTGGTGTCATCAGCATGAGCAGCTTGAGAAAATCTGCACCTTTTTAACCTGAGACTTCAGCATTGCTCTGCTACACCTGAGTCTTGGATTAGCTAGTAGGCACCGTTCTTGCTCACCGTTGAAAACCAGCTCAGAATATCAAGTGTTGAGGAAGCCACACTAACCACCTTTCCATTCACTCTGCACAACAGCAGCAGGACGGCTGTGGCACGGGCCTGGGTGTGCCCGAGGGCCAGGGCTGCTCTCGTCCAGCAGGAGGCTGGCTTCTTTCAGTCTCAGTGGCCTGGGATTAGGGAAAATGTTAACATTCGTCCTTTCTGGGTTATGTTATGAATTGAACAGCTTCTTTTTTTACTAGGTTGTTAAATGTTGATGCTAAAGCTCTGATCATAAGCATAACCATTTATTATTATAGGTAAACCTGGTTACTATATTTCCTCCAAGAGATTTTTGTTTGCTAGTGTATCTAGCTGGTCCATTTGCCATGTCCTCTGATGATGTGGGACTCATGGTTGGTGCACAGAGCCCCCAAAGGGGGTTTGCATGCTGTGACGTGTGTGCTCCTCTTCTAGGGTACAGGATCATTGTGGTGACCGGGACACCCCTGACAGCTTTGTCCCCTCGTCTTCCCCCGAGAGTGTGGTTGGGGTGGAGGTGAGCAGGTATCCAGATCTGTCAGTGGTCAAAGAGGAGCCCCCGGAGCCAGTGCGGTCGCCTATCATCCCCATTCTTCCGAGCACCGCTGGGAAGGGTAAGAGCGCTCGGCCTCACGGGAGTCCTCCGGTCTGCTGCGGGACTGAAGCAAGTATTTATGACCTTGAAAAGCCATCAACACACCTTTCTTTTTTTTCCCTTTTTGAGGTTTAGAGTCCAGAAGGAATGACATCAAAACCGAGCCAGGCACCTTATTTTTCACATCACCTTTTGGTTCATCCCCAAACGGCCCCAGATCGAGTCTTATATCTGTAGCAATTACCCTGCATCCCACCGCTGCTGAGGTAAAGGATGAAATCAACTTCTTCATGCTGTGGGATGTGTCGTGTTGTTAAAGACAGATCAGTGGGTGACAGCGAAGCATAGACTGCAGTGCCATCGTAGGCTGGGTGGTCACTTGGGATGTGGAGGCCGCCTCTGAATGCTGTCATCAAACTTGAGATAAATTTCAGCCTAAGTCAAGACGGAAAGGGAAAGTAGCACTTGCATTCTTATTAGTTGGGTATATACTAATTCTAGAGAACTCTTTAACTAAATTTTTTGATACATTGCAAGTCTACATAAGGATCACATTCTTTTTTTTTTTTTTTTTTTTTAAATTTTTATTTATTTATTTATTTATTTGCTTGTTGTGTTTGTTTGTTTGTTTCTTTATTTATTCATTTTGTGGCTGGCTCAGCCTGCCCTGGTGGTGGCGCTGGCGCAGCATGTGGTGCCGGGGATCGAACTGCAGTCCCTGCAGTTGCCCGAGCCCTTCCTAAGCAGGCGCTTTAGACCACTGAACCATCTCGCCGGCCCCAGGGATCACATTCTTTATAGGGAATTTGTACCTCCATGATAGCTCTTGATTCCTTTTTCCCCGTTCCCCTGCCTTCCCTTCAACCCCTCTTCTCCTATCTGTAAGCTTTTGTAATTAAGAGAACTTTTTAGAGAGAAAACTTTCTAACTGGTAACCCTGTAGAAAATTAACTACTGAGAATAAACATTATCTACAATAAAAAGTTACAGAAGCGTTGCTGCCACGGTGGTGCATGCCTGTGATTGCAGCACCGGGGAAGCGGAGGCAGGAGGATCATTGCGTTTGGGGTCAGCCACGGCTACCTAGTGAGTTCAAAGCCAAATTACATAGTAAGACCCTGTCTCAAAAAGAAAAGAAGAAGCAAGTGTTTATAGAAGCACTGGAAGTGTTCTTTAGGTAGTAGAGGCTCATGTCAAAAACACTAATTTTGGGAGGATTTTTCTTGTTTTTAACTTTGAAGTCTATAGAAATGTTAGAGATGGTACAGCGACGTGGCGTTCGGATTGTGCACAGAAAACAGCAGCCACGCGACACTGGTGCATTCTTGCTCACTGTTCCAGCCTCTGGTGAAAGCTGGCCTAGAAGCCTGTGGAGTAAGAGCTGCGGCTGTGAAAGCCGACAGTGCTAGCGCAGGCGGCGTGGTTGTGTACCCTGGCCTGGTGGTAGACATCTGAACCAGTGGTATATCCCCAAATCTATCCTGCTAATGGGACTCTCTGCAGATCCCTTTTACAAAGACTTTGTGTACTTGCCCAATTAAGACAGAAGCTCCCTGAGTCCCAAAGACTAAATAAAAGTTGTTGGGTTTTCCTGCACTGTGTACTATGCAGGCAGCATTTGTCCCACCTGTTTTTTCTTCCTTGCCTCGCTGCCTCCTGGGTGTGTAACAGAAGGTTCGTTTTGTTTTAGAACATTAGCAGTGTTGTGGCTGCGTTTTCCGACCTGCTTCATGTCCGAACTCCTAACAGCTATGAGGTTAGTAATGCTCCAGACGTTCCACCCACGGCTTTGGTCAGCAGCCACAGAGTAAACCCAGCTGTGGAGTATCGACCACACTCACATCTGCGCGGGCCTCCTCCAGGATCTGCACACCCTCCCAGGCTGGCAGGCTCCTACCGGCCGAAGCAGCCTAGCGTTCCGTTTCCTCCAGCAAGCAGTGGTGAGCTAGTAGCTTTTTGTTAACGCCGAATCCGTTCTTGATTCAAAGGTTAAGCTTATTCTTTTTAAAGTTGCAATTTCATTTTTAACAAGTAGTGAGCAGTATGTTAGTGTGTGCCCTTGGGTCATCCCGGCTCTGCTGAGTGCTGGGGAAGCCCTGTCATGCTGCTAACCCGGGAGTGCTGGCAGGAGTGCTGTGCCTGCCTTGCAACCCATACATACACGCAGCTCTGTCCTGTGTGTCGCTCAGCCTGGCCTCTGGGTGCCGGCTCCACCTGGAGCAGAAGAGGCTGCTGCCTGCGTGTGTTGTTCGCTGGCCTCTGTGCGCCTGCCCCACGGCCCCAGAGCCTCTTCCCCCCTGGGCTTCCCGTGCCCCCTAATGCTGAGGCTCACTTTGCCTCCCTCACAGGACTGTGGTGTCTCCGTGACATCTCACCTGTGCCTCTGACCAGGCCCTCCTCCTCCTCACCCATCTCGCTAGTCAACATCCCTCAGCATCCTGCTGTCTTTGTGCTTCTAGAATCCAGCAGCTTTAAGTTCTCGCCTTTGAATTCTTTGCGGCCTTGGCCTCCAGCTGCTGTTGCTGTTTTTCCTGCCCTCTTCCTTCTCTCTTTGTCCTCTGTGTGAGTGATGCTTTCTGAGGAGGTGCTGTGCTTCCTACTCTGTGTCCTTATTTGTATTTACATTGTTGACCTTGGGCCGAGGCCGTTCCTTGTTTCTCTTTGGTGTTCTGAGTCCCACTACTTAACTCTTGTCTTCGCTCTGTCATCTGAGGCTGGAGCAGCCCTCTTTCCTGTGGGCTGGGCTCGCTGCTAGTGCACTTTGGTGGCTTGGCCTTGTAAGACTCTTTCTTACTAGCATTATGTTCCCACAAGTGCAAGAATAGGGATGTTTCTTTTTTTCTTTTTTGGCTTGTTTAGGCTGCCTTAAGAGGGGGTTGGGTAATGTTTTTGGAGCCAGGGATCGAACCCCAGTCCCCTGCGCTCGACTGTGTTTGCCCATGCAGGCAGGACTGTTTATTGTGGTCCCCATTATTTCGTAATAGGTCCTAATAGCTATTACTTAAAGACCTTAATTAATTAAAGAACTGTATAAATTAATGAGCCGTGTGATAGAACACTACCACCTAATGTTACATCAGCACCTTCTGTGTCATTGCTAACTGACTGGTTGCCTGTAGGTCTCTCTGGATACAAGGATTCCAGCCATGGTGCTGCAGGAAAAGTGGCGCTGAGACCACAGTGGTGCTGTCACTGCAAAGTGGTTATTTTTGGAAGTGGTGTACGGAAATCTTTAAAAGATCTGGCTTTTATGAACAAGGTATGCATTGCTGTTCTCTAACCAACCCCATCTCCAGAGGATGTGTCTGGCAGGGGGATGGAGGGGCTCTTCTTGATGTAGTTGGAGTTGGACAAGTGACAGATGCTTGGCTTGAAGCCAGCTTGCAGCAGCAGACTGTCCCTCGCTTGTGATAAGGGCTCTCGGCTCTGTCAGGCAGGGAGGAGTGGGCAGTGTGTTTTTTACGCCACGTTAATTCTTGGGGTACAGGTGCCGTCATACTGTGAGACAGGGCACGCTTCTCATTTCGACATGATGTAAACATTGAGGGTGTCGGCCTGATTTCATGGCGCTGTGACTTGCTGGGATTCCCCACTCCCTTCTCTTTGTTTTTCAGGATTCCCGAGAAAACACCAAGAGAATGGAGAAGGACACTGTCTTTTGCAGTAATAACTGCTTCATTCTTTATTCAACTGCACAAGTGAAAAACCCAGAAAGCAAGGTAAAACCGGGCCAGCTCAGCTCAGCTCCGCAGTGTAGAACGAGTGACCTCTGTGCCCCGCGTGCACGTTAGTGAAGAGCACAGATGGGAGCCCTGCCCTGCAGGGTCTTTAGGTGGCATTGGTTTTCCTGACTTCAAGTTGGGATGGGGGAGATAGCAGCACAGCACCTGCTGGCAAGTTCAAGGTCCTGAGTTCAATTCCTTTCCTAGTACCAAAAAATAAAAATAGAGCAAATATTGTTTTGATACGTAGACAGGACACTCCGGTTCTTCTGTCCAGACTTAGCTGCCAAAATATTCAGAAACAACTTTGTGTGTGCTCGAATCCTGCCACCCTTTCTCCTCGTCCTCTTCCTCCTCATCTCTTCTCTCTCTGCCTTTCATCCTTCTGTCTATCCCATCTGTACTGGGATTGAACCCAGGGGCTCATGCAGGTACTCTTGCCATTAAACGGCATCCTCAACTCTATATTTTGCTTTAAGATGAGTCACACCAAGTTGCCCACACTGGCCTCAAACTTGTGATCCTCCTGCCTCAGCCTCCTGAGTAGCTGGGGTTATGAATGTGTACCAGTGTTTTTTTGGTTTTGTTTTGTTTGTATTTTAGGGAAGGGTCTACAGGGTGTTCAGAGTCTCACTAATAGATTAAACTCTTAGTGATCTGCCTGTTTATAGCTTCCCAAGAGCTGGGATTATAGGCGCTGTGCCACCATGTCCAGTCTCAATTGTCTCAGCACACCCGGTGGCTGGGGCCAGCAGGCAGGCCTGGGGGTTGAACCCCCAGCCCCTGGGCCTGCTTGCAGGGCTTTAGAGTGCTGAGCTATTTGGCCAGCCCTACTCACTTAGTTTTGACTCTTCCCTGATCCCGCGAGTCACCCACCCTGTTAGACCTCATTGCGCGGTTTCTGGTGTGGCAGGGTTGCTTTCAGGGTATGTAAAGTTCTCCTTGTCCATGATTTCTTTTTGCTGCTCAGGAATCTGTTCCAGCATTGCCACAGTCACCTGTGAGAGAGATGCACTCCAGGGCATTTCACCAGTACAGCAACAACATCTCCACCCTGGATGTGCACTGCCTCCCGCAGCTGCAGGACCAGGCCTCCCCGCCTCCGTCATCGCCTCCCATTGCCTTTCCTCCTGCCCTCGAGGCAGCTCAGGTCGAGGCCAAGCCTGAGGAGCTCAAGGTGACTGTCAAGCTAAAGCCGCGGCTCCGGACTGCCCACGGCACCTTTGACGATTGTAGGCCACTGAACAAAAAGTGGCGAGGAATGAAGTGGAAGAAGTGGAGCATTCATATTGTAATCCCCAAGGGGACATTTAAGCCACCCTGTGAGGATGAAATTGATGAATTTCTCAAGAAGCTGGGCACTTCTCTTAAACCTGACCCCGTGCCCAAAGACTATCGCAAGTGCTGCTTTTGTCACGAAGAGGGAGACGGGCTGACAGACGGGCCAGCAAGGCTGCTCAACCTGGACCTGGACCTGTGGGTCCACTTGAACTGTGCGCTGTGGTCCACGGAGGTCTACGAGACTCAGGCTGGTGCCTTAATAAACGTGGAGCTCGCGCTGAGGAGGGGCCTGCAGATGAAGTGCGTCTTCTGCCACAAGACGGGGGCCACCGGCGGGTGCCACAGATTTCGGTGCACCAACGTGTATCACTTCACTTGCGCCATCAAAGCACAATGCATGTTTTTTAAGGACAAAACTATGCTTTGCCCCATGCACAAACCAAAGGGAATCCACGAGCAGGAATTGAGTTACTTCGCGGTCTTCAGGAGGGTCTACGTGCAGCGGGACGAGGCGCGCCAGGTCGCTAGCATCGTGCAGCGCGGAGAGCGCGACCACACCTTCCGCGTCGGAAGCCTCATCTTCCACGCGATCGGCCAGCTGCTCCCGCAGCAGATGCACGCCTTCCACTCGGCCAAGGCGCTCTTCCCTGTGGGCTACGAGGCCAGCCGACTCTACTGGAGCATGCGCTACGCCAACAGGCGCTGCCGCTACCTGTGCTCCATCGAGGAGAAGGACGGCCACCCGGTGTTCGTCATCAGGATCGTGGAGCAAGGCCACGAAGACCTGGTGTTAAGTGACACGTCGCCCAAAGGTGAGACATGCACTTAGGAGTGCTGAAGCGTATTTTAAGTTGGTGTTTCTGTATTTATTTATTTTGCGCGTGCATTTTATATTTTATAATGGCACCTTGCTCTTCCCTATACAGTTTTTTTTAAAACTTTACTTATGCTATGGCCGGCTCAGCCTGCCCTCGGGGTGGAGCTGGCACAGCATGTGGTGCCGGGGATTGAACCACGGTCTCTATGGTTGCCTGCCTAAGCAGGCACTTTAGACTGCTGAGCTATCTTGCCAGCCCCTCACTGTACAGTTTTGAGTGTGTGTTAGTGTATGTGTTGTATTTTAAGGTACTAGGGATTGAACCCAGGGCCTACCACAAGCTAGGCAGGTAGCTCACCCCTGAGCTACATGTGCAAGTCTTCAGCCATGTTTAAAGTCTTATTTCAAGGGGCTGGGGAGATAGCTTCATGGTGCAAATGCCTACCTGGCAAGTGCGAGGTCGTGAGTTTGAATCCTGGTCCTGCCAAAAAATAAATAAATAAAATAAAAATAAAGTCTTATTTTGAGGCTGGGTCTCACCACATTGCTTAGGCTGGCGTTGAACTTTAGATTCCGCTACCTTAGCCTCCCAGGTAGCTGAGGTTACAGTTATGTATCCCAAAGCTGGCCACTGTACAGTTTTCCAGTCGATATATGTTTGAACATAAGAGTTGATCTTTAAAAGTCACAGTGATGTACAAGTGCATCTCATTTACCCGGGGGTCCTCTTTGGTCAGTTTGTAGAAGGCAGGAACTGTCATTCAGTGGAACACAGTGAGTGAGGCGTCTCTCAGGAGTGTGAGATACTATACAAGTTTAAAGCTGGGAATTAAAATTTTAATTGTGACTCCAGGGTAAGTCCACACTGGCATTTTTATTGATGCAGAAAATGCGTCAATGAGCTGCTTTTTAAACTTTTTTAATGCAGGTATGGTGATGCACGCCTGTAATCTCAGCTTTTGGGAGGCTGAAACAGGACTGAGACTGTGAGTTGAAGGCCAGCCTAGGCTACACAGGCTTGCATAGTCAGTGCAAGGCCAGCCTGAAATACACAGGGAAACCCCGTCTTAAAAAAAAAAAAGTTTTAAAAAAAAATATAGAATTCTCTAGAGATATGTCCAGTGAAAAAGTTTCCCACTTGAATGTAGCGCTGAGGGGCAAGGACTGTGTCTGTAGACCTCGCTGGCGGCCTCGTCATTAGAGAGCAAGCCGGCCTCGGCCGCTGGGACGGCGCAGAATGTGTGTGTTGGTCCTCACCTGACTTTTTCACTTTTACTGTTGATGCTCTTAATGTGCAATTATTTTGCTTCAGATTTAAGAAGGTCTTAAAAATAAATGGCTGCCATTTAATAAGCAAGCGTATTTAGTTCTTGCCACAGATTTGGAAACAAGTCTAGAGAGTGGTGATTCTGGTTCTTGGTTCTGCAAAATCTCCTGTTCTCTGGCGTAAAGCAAGTTTATTAGAAAAGTTACCTTCTTGTCCACATGTAGGTGTTTGGGATAAGATCTTGGAGCCTGTCGCGTGTGTGAGGAAAAAGTCGGAAATGCTCCAGCTCTTCCCTGCCTATCTAAAAGGCGAAGACCTGTTTGGCCTGACTGTCTCTGCAGTGGCTCGGATAGCTGAATCAGTGAGTGTCCAGTTGGCCCTAATCCACTGTGAGCGCTGTAGCCCTGGTGGCCCTGCTGGGCTGACCTGAGGCCCCTGTGAGCTTGCGCGGGCTTGAGTGCCTTGTCCTGATGTGGCGTTGGTGGCCTGTCCAGCTCCCGCCAGCGTGAGTTGGCCTGCACAAGGCGGTGGACTGCAGCGGCGCCTGCTCATGGCTGCTCTGACTGCCCGAGCCGCGAGCAAGCACACAGTGCTTCTGAAAGCCATGGGACTGTGAGACCCTGTTCTGGAGAATGAAAGCGCCACCGCAGAGGAGAGCCCAAGCCACTGAGAGGACACTGAGGGAGGCTGGTTGCTTCCTTGGGGATGGGCAATGCCGCCTAAATGAGCATCTTCCATGACTATGGAGAAGTAGATCTCACAAGAAACACATTTTAGAAAAGATCCCTGTCATACTCATCACTGTACATCTATGTGCTGGTGACAGGACTTGATAGCAGCACAGTCACATCTGAAAGAGGCGAGACATGGTCCAGTCAGAAGCCATGAAAAGCCGGGTGTGGTGGTGCCCGCCTGTAATCCCAGCACTTGGGAGGCTGAAGCAGGAGGATCGCTGCAAGTTTGAGACCAGCCTGGGCTACAAAAGTGAGCTCAAGGCCAGCCTGAACTGCATAGCGAGACCCTGTCTCAAAAAGATGACAAAAAAAAAAAAAAAAAGCCATGAAAATGACTGTTCTTAATTTCGAAGCTTCAGGCACAGGTACAGCAGTGGGCATTATCTGCTAATGCCTACTGCTGTACCTGTGGAAACCCTCAACCCTAATCATTACCTTCCATGTGTCTGTCAGATCCAGGAAACACGCGTGCATGCTCGCTCTTCAGGAAGCATTGCTTTGCCAGGGGTTGGGAGAACCTGGGTGCTTACACTCGTGTAAATAAGGGAGGGCGCAGGCGGCCCGGTGAGCTAAACGCTCCGCGTCCTGGTGCGGAGGCAGCCGTTCTGTCTTGGTCGCCGCGCCTCCCCGTCTCGTGCTCCAGAGGCCTGCAGTTGGCTGGATCCGTGACCTTGTGTATTTTTCTGCTTTCCAGCTCCCTGGGGTTGAGGCGTGTGAAAACTACACCTTTCGGTATGGTCGGAACCCTCTCATGGAGCTGCCGCTTGCTGTCAACCCCACAGGTTGTGCTCGTTCTGAACCTAAAATGAGTGCCCATGTCAAGAGGTTTGTGTTAAGGTATTTTGTTTTAACTTCACACAGTACAGGTCAGGGTTTCTAGGCCCGCTGGCGGTCTTTGTGCTTGATCTGTCTGCCGCTTACAAACCCTGCTGCTCCCAGCTGCGTCCGCGCCAGCCGCCGCCCGGGCGCGTGTGTGTCTCTGCCAGGCAGCTTTCCGTGTGTCTCTGTCAGGAAGGCTGGGAATGGCCTGGCTTGAGCCCTCTCAGAGGGCCCTTCAGCTCTCCTTTTGTTTCCTGTCACCGCGCCGTCCCCTGCAGGCCGCACACCTTGAACAGCACCAGCACCTCGAAGTCCTTTCAGAGCACGGTCACGGGCGAGCTGAACGCGCCCTACAGTAAGCAGTTCGTCCACTCCAAGTCGTCGCAGTACCGCAGAATGAAGACGGAGTGGAAGTCCAACGTGTATCTGGCCCGGTCCCGGATCCAGGTGAAGATGCCGCTCGGAAGAGGAGGCACGGGGTGGGGCTGGGATCTTGGGGTGCAGAAAGTCCCACGCCGGCTCAGCTCTCTGATAGCCCGTGGGCCTGGGGAAACACGTTCTGAGTTGTGGGCCTCCGAATTCAGTATAAGAAAAAGACAAAGGAACAAGTAATAATGGCAAAATTAACAAATTTTTAAACTTCAGAAATAACACGTTCCATAAGGAGCGTCATGTGGGTTCAGGCGCCCCCGCGCTCGGCTCGGCCCGGCTCGGCTGCCGAGGCTAACGCTGGTGCGCTTCGCCCGCGCCAGGGCCTGGGCCTGTACGCCGCCAGGGACATCGAGAAGCGCACCATGGTCATCGAGTACATCGGGACCGTCATCCGGAACGAGGTCGCCAACAGGAAGGAGAAGCTGTACGAGGCCCAGGTGGGCTCCGCCGGCTGGGAACCCAGGCCCCGCGGAGCTGTGACCAGAGGGCCTGCGTGGCCGCCTGGCTTCCTCCCGGGGTTGCTTGCTGAGACAGCCGTGCTTGGTGGCTCGCAGCCCGCCGGGCGGAGGCCTGCGCTTGGCAAGGGCCCCAGGGTGTTGGAGCAGAAGCCCTGGCTCCTGCTGCGGGTGGGGACGCGGGGCGCCCTGCGCGTGCTGACAGCGGCCCCTGTCTCTAGAACCGAGGCGTGTACATGTTCCGCATGGACAATGACCACGTCATCGACGCGACGCTCACGGGAGGACCTGCAAGGTGAGGCCGGCGCCCTGGGAGTGGGTGGCGTGCGCGGGGGTGGAGGCGGCCGGGCGCGGAGCAGGCCTCGCCTCCCCTGCTCTCGGGAGCGCCGGAGCCCAGGCTTGCTTCCCTAAGGGACGCGGCTGCAGAGCCGAGGCCCGGGGTGGTCGTGGGTGGTCCGCAGTAATTGTGTTCCATGTGGCGGCTCCAGGTACATCAACCATTCTTGTGCACCTAACTGTGTAGCGGAAGTGGTGACTTTCGAGAGAGGACACAAGATCATCATCAGCTCTAACCGGAGAATTCAGAAAGGAGAAGAGGTGAGGGGAAGAGGGGGTCCCCGTGCCGCCCCGGCCGGCTGCTGCCACGGCTCCGTTGCTAGCCCGCGTCTCCCGCTAGATGGCACGCTGTGCCCTGCCACCCTGTCCTGCCCGGTCTCTCAGGCCCCGGCGTCCCCTACCTGCACGCGGCAGTGCCCTGCCGCCACCACCGTTCCTCTGTCGCATGAGCCCGGTAGCCCGGCACGTGGTGGCGTCTTCTCGGGTCACCAGCCTACGCTTTGCTCACCTGGTGCGAGGCGGTGCTCTCTGTGGAGGCACAGACCACGGGAGGCTGTCTTTCGGTCCCTGGGGCTGGCGTGACCTGTGACGGCCCTGGGTGGGCGGACACGGAGGAGAGGGATGCTCCCGATGCTCCCCGATGTGTGTGGAGCCGTCCTCACAGTGCTGCCCTGAATGCTGAGCCTGACCATTGTCCCTTGGCTTCCAGTAGTGACATTATCTCATCGCACTTCCCAGTGCTGATTCATGCGTGGTGAGCCGTGACGTAGGTGTCCCTGACCCAGGAAGGCCCAGCTGCGGGGAGGGAGGAGCCCAAGGCTTGGCCGTGGGCCCCCTGCCCGAGCCCAGCTGTCGGGGGCCGTCTGTGAAGGCGCTGTCCTTTGGGCTCCTTTTTTGCAGCCTGTTTTTTAATGATCTGGCCGCCCGCGGTAGCGCGCACCTGTGGTGGCACTTGGGTGGCCGAGGAGCGAGGGCTGCGGCGGGCTGCTGCCTGGAAACGAGAGCCCCGGGCGTGGGTCCCAGTGCGGGTGCCCGCGCGCGCATGCCGAGTGACCCAGGCTCGGCGGGCCACTGAGCAGGTCCCTCCTCCGCGGGAGTGTCACTGAGGAGGGCCGCGCTGGGAACCCTTGGCAGTAGAGAAAGGCTTTGCAGACTGCATTCCGGAGCGCCCAGTTGGGGAGGCGCAGACAGCACTGCGCCCCTCGGGGTCTGGGAGCGACGGGCCCGGGGACAGCGAGGCTTCAGATGCGGGGAGTCCCGGGACGCCTGGGTGCGGGAAGCGGCGGCCGCGCAGGGAGCCCTCAGAGTCCCCTCAGCGCACCCAGGCTGGTGTCCAGCCAGACGCCCCCGACCCCAGCCCCGTGCCCTGGGGCCCCGCGCACCGGCGTCCTTTCGCTGAGCCGGGCCTCGCTGGCTGGGAGGCGGCGCGGTGCGGGCGGGCGCGGGGCGGTGCGGGCGGGCGCGGGGAGGCGCGGGGAGGCGCGGGGAGGCGCGGGCGGGCGGCAGGGCCCGCGGGCTCACGCCCTGTGTGTGCCTGGCCTGCGCAGCTCTGCTACGACTACAAGTTCGACTTCGAGGACGACCAGCACAAGATCCCGTGCCACTGCGGGGCGGTGAACTGCCGCAAGTGGATGAACTGACGCAGCCCTCGCCGGCGGGCGGCGGCGGCTGTCCCCGGGGAAGGCGGCTCGACGCAGCGTGGAGAGCGAGTGTTGGCTTCTGTTGCCCGACTTCGTGCACGGCGCTGGCCCCGGCCGGCCCGGCCCAGCGCTGTGGCTGCGCCGCCTTCTCTGTCCCGTGTCCTGGCGGGCGGGCGGGCTCGTTCCGTTCCGGTCCGTTCTGTTCCTTCTGTTCGTTCGTCTCACTGAGGAGAAACTTGTCCTGGGGCGGAGCCGAGGGCCGCCCCGCCCCGCCCCGCCCGGCAGGGCCCTTGCTATGAATGTAAGACTGAGGTCACCAGCGGAGGGGACGGCGGAGCCTGGCCTCGCCCCAGGGGCGGCCCTCGGCGAGCTGCGCGGCGCCGCGGCGCAAGGAATGTACCGGCTGACTTCCTTAGGGTTAGAGCTAAGGGATAATAATAACTTGCACTAAAATACATTTAAATACTTGATTCCATGAGTCAGTTTATTGTAGTTTTTGATTTCTGTAAAATAAGAGAAACTTTTTGTATTTATTATTGAATAAGTGAATGAAGCTATTTTTAAATAAAAGTTAGAAGAAAGCCAAGCTGCTGCTGTTACCTGCAGAACTAACCCTGTTACTTTGTACAAATATGTAAATATTTTGAGAAAAAAATACAGTATAAAATAGTTATTGACCAAATGCTACCAGGCGCTGCAGCAGCTCGGGTGCTTATAAACGTGATAGGGATGTAACGATATAATTTTGTGTTATTAAATATGCCATTATAGTTATGTAATAACCACACTTTCAACCTGGAGTATTTGGGGTTTTTTGGGAACTACGGTCTATTATTACTTGTTTTATACACCTGACTTCTGACAGAACAGACTGTGCCGACTACAACTTTTATAGCTGTTTTGGTAATTTAAACTAATTTTTCATATTATATTGTTGCATCCCTACTTCTTCAGTCAGGTTTTTTTGTGCTTACAATTTGTGATAACTGTGAATAACTGCTTAAAAATACATCCAAATGGAGGCTGAACTTTTCTTCAGCAGAAATAGTTTTGATTAGAACTTTGTTCAGACCACGAAGAATCATGTACACATAATAGAATCATGTAGCAGGAACTTACCCTAACTCCTTAGTCTTCTATTTAACACAAAAATTTGAAAAAGAAAAAAAAAAAAAAAGAGAGAGAGGTGTGACTACGTTCACGGCTGCAGGACTCCGGCAATAGGGTTTTTCGAAGACGTAATTTTAAGATGTGTTTGTATGAGCTGTTTGTTTACATTTCTTTAATAAAACACACTGTTTTGTGTTTGCTTGTAGAGACTTAATCAGCATTTTGAACCAGGCTAGCTTTTTATTTTGTACTTAAAATTCTGGTACTGACACTTCCCAGGCTAAGTATAAATGAAGTTTTGTGTGCACAACTCGGTGACGCAGTTCGGAACTTGTAATGTATATGGCATGATGTATTTTTATCTTACAGAATAAATCAATTGTATATATTTTTCTCTTGATAAATAGCTGTATGAAATTTGTTTCTTGAATATTTTTCTTCTCTTGTACAATATTCTGACATCCTACCAGTATTTGTCTTTACCGGGTTTTTGTTGTTTTCTGTACTGTATAATAGTATCTAATGTTGACAGAAATTGAATTTTTTGACGTATACAGAGTGTTATGGGTTTTGGAATTTGTGGACACAGATTTAGAAAATCACCATTTACAAATAAAATATTTTACATCTATAAAGCTGCCTCTTGTTTGGTCTGTGCCTGCTGAGCTGCGGGCGAGGCGGCCACCTGAACCCTCCAGCTGTCTTCTGTGTACTTATTGAACTGTAGCCAAGAGCTGTCACTTCCGGCCCGTGTAAAATGTTCATCTGTGAACCACAAGGTATTCTGAAGCGGGTTGGTGTCCAGGTATTCAGAGATTTTCCAGGTATGTTTTGGTCAATTTGATTACTGTTGATTTCTCATATGCTTCATGTAACTGAACTCACACGCAGTTTGCTAAGTCTGGTTTATATCCTGGGCCAGTGGGGGAGCACACCTGTTACAGTCTGTGTCTAGCTGTCCCCCCAAAGCCTCATGCAGTCACGGGGCAGGGCCTCCATGAGTTTGCCACTAACTCATGATCCACTGGGATTATGGGTGATCCAAGCCTGGGATTATGGGTCTGTGTACTTTCCCGAGCCTGGGGCAGAGAACCCGAACACAGTTGAGGTGACAGGTTCTCTCTGTTGCCACTGCTGCTGCCACGCCGCCCTTGGCGCCTCTTGCTCTTTGCTGCAGTCATGGCTGCTGCCCTCTGCCCTGGGCCACTCTGCCTTGCAGCCGGCCGAGCATGGACTGAAACCTCCAGGAACTGTGAGCTGAATAAACCTTTCAGTTCTTCATTTTGAGTGTCGGGCGTCTGTCCCAGAAATGAGAAGTCACTGAGCCAGCACCTCAGCTCCCAGCTAGCCAGCTCCAGGCGGAAGCCGAGGTTACCTTGTGTGGGCTGACAGGTGGTGAAGTGGCTCCTGTGGCAGTGGCTCCTGTGGCAGCATGTATGCCTGCCTGAGATTTTTTTATGTATCTAGCTATGCGGCTCGGACCCAGCGATCCTCCTGCTTTCAGCCTCCCCAGTGCTGGGATTACAGGGGTGCAGCACCACGCCTAGTCTTAGGGTCCTGCTCAGTGTGCCTGGGCGCAGGGCCAGCTCAGCCTGTGGTGCCGGAGAGCTTAGTCCAGTGAGCTGTCTCGCTGGCCCGGAGATTGTTTTTATTAGGTATGTACACGGATTCTCTTCATGAAGAAACTCACCTCTGCTCCTCGTGGAAGCCCACGCCTTCTGGGGGAGCAGTCCCTGCTGGATCTCCTCTGACAGTCGACTCTGCTGAGGAGCACTTCACAACGGGTGTGGGGCTCACACACAGCCTGCAGCTGCTGCATTGTTATTCAGCCTGACAATCTCTGTCCCCCTTTTTCGTTCTTACGACACGATCGTCCTGTCTCAGCGCCGCAAGGACTGGGATAACAGGTCTGGCAGCAAACCCCATTTCTGCTTTGTGACCACAGCGCTGCGTTACATTTAATGGCATTCACTGCTCTGCTGGGACCGACCCCGCCATCCTGAGCGCTCGGCCTTCTCAGTGCGTCGATGGGCCACGTGGCCTTGGACCTGCAGATCACGCGTCCAGGGCTGCTTCACCTCACTCATAGTTTTGGAGCTAAATCACTGAGTGTCTCTGTCTTACTTTTTCCTCATTGCTGGGACAAATACCCGACGCTCAAAATGAAGGAAGGAAAGGATTATTTAGCTACAGCTGCTGGCGGTTTCAGTCCATATTCGGCTGGCCCAAGGCTGAGTGGAACAGGGCAGAGAGCGTCCAGTTCATGGCGGTGGAACAACAATCACGACAGAGGCAACTGACCAACCAGGGCAGCAGGGAGCAACAGCGTGAGTCTGTCTCTGTGTCTCTCTTTAGCCTAACTACCTTAGGCCACACCCATAATCCCAGCTGTACTCAGACTGATAACCCCATCAGTACTAAAACGCATAATCCCAGTGGATCATGACTCAAGTCTCAAACTCTAGAAGTCCCCCGCCATGATTGCATGAGGCTCTGGGGGGGGGGGGGGGGAAGAACAGGACAACTAGACATAAACCGTAACAGTCTCCTAACTTTTAGGGGGAAATTCACATAGTTTGGTACTTGTACCGCACCCAGACTTTTGTCAACTTTTCCTCTAACTGGGGTGCCTTCTGAGACCCTGCCTGATGTCAAGGTGTGGAGGTGCCTAGCAGGGTGCTGCTCCCAGGGTCACTCTGAGCCCCACCCGAGCCCAGACCACAAAGAACGCAGACCAGGACATTCCTAAGTAATCACCAGGAGCTTTTATTTCAAACGCAGGTCGCGCCATGGGTCACCGGTGATTCAGAGCCGGCGGCCGCCTCTTGGGCACTACCATGTTGTAGGAGTTTTAGTGTAGGGCAACCATTTCTTAAGTTGATTTAGAACAAAATAGAAAAAAATATGTCAAATTCAGTCTAAGAAAGCAAATCACAAGTTCTGGATCAGATTTAAACCAGTCCATCAGTAAAGGGGACTAAAAGGAAGCATAAATAAATATGAATCTAGAAACGTCCATTTCCTGGCTTTGGCCTCTCTATAAACCCAGTTCTTCAAAATTCACGTGATTTCCGGTTTCTCTCTGGGAGAGCAGCTCCAGAGGGCCCTGCTGTCCCCACCCTGGCAGGGGCACCAGGACTTCCCTGCCCAACGTGTCTTTCCACAGTCCCCATGGCACTGTGTCGGGACGAGGTGCTGCCATTCCAGGGAGCCCTAGCCTTCCAGATGCCACTGCTGTGAGGAGGAGCCGTCACAGATTGCCATAGCAACAGAGCCCCCGTGGCCCAGGGGCTCCACCACTTTTAGGCACTGCCCCACCGACACCTGGTACAGCCGGTTATTTTTCTGAAAAAAGGCAGCAAGAAAAATGTCATCAGTTATTTGTTTTTGCTGAACTTGCCAAGCCCAGAAAGGACCTGGCACCCACGTGGGCCCCTGACCCCCACCTCAGTCTGCAAGCCTCACCCCAAAGGTCCACTGCTGCGACCCGCCTGAGCCGTGGCACTTCATGAGGCGCGGAGGGTCTGCCGAGCGCATTTCGGACATGTCTAGACACAGGAGGTTATTTAAAACCAATTCATGCTCTTCGTTATAAACCCAGACCTAGAGAAGGGAAAAAAAAAAAAAAAATCACCCATTTTGCCAGATTCTGAACTTCAGGACTCGCCAGCCCTCCTGAGCCTCGTGGAAGGAGGCAAGGGCCGCCTCTGTCGAGTCTCAGAGCAAACAGCACAGGACCGCAGGCAACGGAGCACCTGCTGTCACCCGGCTCCGGTGGGCCCTGGAGGACCACGGTGCCCCCGGCAAGGCGCTCTGAGCACAGGACTGAGAGCTGGGCCTGGGGCTGCAGCACCAGGAGCAAAGCGCCTGCCTCCACCACCACCACCAGCTCCGCCCCCCAGGCACTGGGCAGGAGAGAAGCCCCTTCTCCTGCCGTCCGGTTTTAACCGTTTGAGTCCCAGGGGGTATTGAAAAAACACTGTCGAAGAATCCCAAACAGCGCAACCGCGCTTTCTCTAAATGAGTACGAAAATACCCAAACAGCGAGATAGCGTTTGTTTCATTTTATGTCGAAAAATACCAAGCAGCGCGATAGCACTTTAGTTTTCATCGATGAATTGGATAAAATGCTGTATACCTATCTCTATGAACAAAGATCAGTTAAATATTGGAAAAAGGTAGCCTTTAACATAATCAACCGCATGGTTTTAAATGTATACATAATCTACAAGGAAACAGAGTAAAGCAACATCTCAGTTAGATTTTACGTCCAGTATTATTTTTGAAATTGAGTGTCAGTGGATGACCTAAAAGCAAGCACCTAGTCATGTAAAGGAAAAAACATTTGGTTTAGTAAAGTTACCACAACGCGACTTGCGACAATGTGTAGTCTGCGGCACCAAAAATGCAATAAAAAGATCACATTTAATTTGCGTGCAATGTAAAAAAGGAGTTCATCCAATGTTTTGATAAACACTGATGTTACAAATTATAAGTGTTACTCTCCATTTAAATTTTTTGTTCATAACACAAAAATAGTTAATTTATAATTCGTTATTTTATAAAATATATCTATTATTACATATGCATACTGTAAATTTATAAATATTTCAAGTTTTGTTCGATGAAAATTATTGAGAAGATAACAATGAAATAAAAATTTTCATTTTGTAATGTATTATTGCATTATTATAGTATCATTCTACCTATTGTAAAATGTGCTATTTATAGTAAAAGGAGCTGTGTGATGTACTTGTGTCAGTAAATCTGAGCGCGCGACTTCGACAATCGGTAATGCACCATCAGTTGTCCACGATGTCCGAAATGTGCTGGGTTTTCTCGACATAAAATCGCGCTGCTTGGGACTCAAACGGTTCCCAGCTTTAGGGCTTTACAAGCAGATGATTCTCCTGGTTCGGTGCCTGGGTGCCCCTTGCAAGGCTGCTGCCGCCCTGAGGAGAGCATGGCCCTTGAGTTTTCAGTTTTCATGTGCCGAGTGGGGGGTGGCAGGGCGCCTGAGCTTGGACACCACAGGGCTCTGCTGAATCCTCCCCGCCGCAGCCTTTGTGGTGAAGACAGCAATGACAGGCCCGGCTGCCCTGCCACAGTGAGGAGCTCTCTTCAGGGGGCCGCGTCACCAAGCTAGAAAGGAACTGATTCCTTCCTCTTCCCCAAGACCACCTGCACTGGAGCCCCAAATGTGTGTAGAGCGGCGCCAGCAGGCCACAGGCCCCTTGGGCACGGCTTCCTGGGTTGCCGTGGTCTCCTAACCTGCCTGTCCCCCAGGAGCTGCCATAGCAGAGGCTCCACCTCCCCACGCCTCACACCCCACCGCGACCTGCGTCTCGGGTCACTGTGACTCGAAGGCCCAGGCCCAGACGCTGCGGCGTCTCCTACCCAGAAATGGCTCGATGTCTTCCAGTACGCACGTGCCGCCCCGGACGCCGGGCATGACTCCTCTTAGAAACAAAACACCAGGGAATGTCCAAGCGCACCGCTACCAGAGCCCGGGAGCGTTTTCATTCCTGACTCCAACGCACCACTAAACTATTTAGTTGGCCTTGTTTGTTTTTTCTTTTTGTTTTGGTCTTTCTGAGAGAGGATCTTGCTATGCAGTTCAGGCTCATTTTGTACCTCAGGCTGGTCTTGAACTCAGAATGATCCTCCCATCTCAGCCTCCTATGAGTGCTGGGGTTATAGGCATGCGCCACCATGCCCAGCCTGACGTTTATAGTTTTTTTTTTTATTCAAGTTTTCAGTACTTACCATTTTTTTTTTTCTTTGAAACTTTATGTATTTGTTTTATGTTACGGCCGGCTCAGCCTGCCCTGCGGGTGGGGCTGGCACAGCACGTGGTGCCAGGGATTGAACCTCAGTCCCTGTGGCTGCCTAAGCTTGCCTAAGTAGGTGTTTTACATCCTGAGCTATCTTGCCGGCCATTTTTAGTTTTGAAACAAGATGAGATTAGATCACTTCTACCTTATGCTCTTTTATACAAATGTCCCTTTTAGGCCATTTTGGCATAACAATCTGGAGGAGCCGTGAAGGGCACCTCACTTCCCTAACACAGACTCACCGGCTCTCCTCCAAGGCTGTCCCCTTCCTCTACGCTCACGTGGCCTACATGACACCCCAGCCCAGGTAGCAGCGGTTTAAATAACCACAATGTCCCCAGGCCATGAGTAGAGGTAGGAAAATGGAAGAAGACAAAGGCCCGAGATGATGCCAGATGACGGCCAGAACAAGTCCCCACTTCTGAGCGCAGCTGGTGCCCTTGGCCTGCCTGGCCCGGCGAGGACCACTCACCTGAGCTGGGTCTCCGTAGTCGCAGGCCTTGAGCACCACGAGGCCCCCCTTCTGGCTCGGGCGGCCCTGGGCCACCAGACACTTGTTGGTCTGGAAGTGATAGAGCTGTAAAAGAGGGGGCTCTTGATTACCGGCCCCCCACACACACACCAAGGCAGCCCGAGGCCAGAGGACACCTGGCCGCAGGGAGCTCATAAACAGTGAGCATTCTCTGTCCCAGCATCCCAGCAGTTTTAACAGACGCTGGCAGTATTGAATGAAGATTCCAGGGAAAAACATAAATTCATGACTACAATGTAGGGCTGAGTGAAAGTGTCATCCCTTCCTGAAGAACCTAAAACGAAATCAAGGCCATGGGAAAGCAAAAGGTACAAGTGGCAGCAGGTGTCAGCTGTGGCGGCCATGCTGTCTATCTGGAGGTGCACAGGGGAGCACCAGAGGCGAGGGGTGCAGCTCAAGGCCACCTACTCTGCTTCTGCAGGTGGCCGCACCTCCTTTCCAGAGGCCAGCCAGTGAAGAGTCCTCAGCAAGGGCACGACAATTTCTGCGCTTCCTCTGAGGAGAGGGGCCCACGAGAGCACTCAAGTCTGGACCTGGGCTGCGCCTGGAGCCACTTTTGCAGCTCCACGGATGAGGCTCGTGACGGCGGCTGCTCACCCGTCCGCGCTGCAGGACTCGGGGTCGCTTGGGGCCTCTGTTCACGAACACGGGCTGCTGGGCCTTGGCGTTGGGCCCGTGGACCTGCATCTCCGGGTAGATGTTATCCAGGTACCATCTGAACGACTGGCAGCCCAGCCTCTTCCGCAGCTCCACGCGCTCGCTGATGTTCCCGCAGCTCTTGGTCTTGAGATCCGGTCTTAAGGAAAAATACTGCTCCTGGATTTCAGAGGGACAAAAATGAATTATTATGCAATCATGTTGGAGTATTAGAGGACAACTGAAAATAGTGGGTTATAAACCAAAGAATGTTTCATTTCAATGCTGTCTTGGTGCTGCCAGAATGCACCAGTGGGAAATCTTCACATGGTGAGGTCCGTTACTGGCATGGAGTGCATTGGCTGGCGCTGCACAGCACATCCGAGCTCCAGAAAGAGCCCAGTGTGCAGACTGCGCGCCGCGGCGCCAGGCCGGCGGCTCCCTGTGCTCTCTGGTAGCCTCTGCCACGCTACCAACCAGAACCGAGAAGTTCGGAAGTTATTCATGAGGACGGCAGCCGCAGGCTCATTTCAAAATAAGTCTGCCGCAGTGGCGAGCGCGGAAGGCCTCGCGCTGGCTGCCGCCGCGCGGTCCAGTCTCCGTCTCCGCTGAGCAGATGCCAGCGCAGCCCCCAGAAACCGTGCGGCCAGAGACGGCGGCAGCGGCGTTTCACCTGGCGTCTGATTTTACACTGAAACTCAAGTGATGTTTTTAAAACTGTAATTACAATGGAATAAAAAACATCACTGCCATTTTCATCCTTCTGCATTAATGTCTGACCTGCCTTGCCTTGTGAATGTAGCTGTACCTCACACACAGCATTTTTATAACATCAGTCACTTGGAAAATCCGGCCAAGGGAGTGACAGAAGGGCTAAGATTTGACCTGTGCTCGTGGAATGTGCTCATTACGTAAAAATGCCAAGACACGCCTCTAACAACACACTTGCCAAAAACCCTGAGAGCACGGCACAGCCCACCGAGCAGCTGGCCCCCACTTCCGACAAACCTCACTCTGCAGCGCCCCCGTGCCTCCTCTGCACCCCACAGCGTCCGGCCACCGCGCAACCCTCGCCACAGCATGTGCTCCGCTCGCCCACCTGCACACGAGTCCGCCCAGTGCGTTCTGAACTGAAGGTCAGCCGGGCAGAAGTTCAGAGCAAAAGGAGAAGCAGCCGAACGCGTGCCGGGCAGTGCCACCGGCCCCAGCCGAACGCGTGCCGGGCAGTGCCGCCGGCCCCTTGGCGGGGCTCGCGCCCACCTTGTACTCGTCCAGCCAGACATGCGCCAGGCGCAGTGAGTTGTGCGTCATGGTGTCCTGGCCCTCGGGAGAGCCGTACGGCCGCCTCTTCCGGAAGATGTGGCCGACCCTGGAGCAGGGGATGATGAAGAGCTTCCCGCCGCACATCCAGATCTGGCCAAAAGCAAAGGGGCGTCAGCTGTGCCGCCCGGCGCTGGGAACCCAAGGAGTGGATTTTCGTGAAATTAGTCATTACCTAGGTGTTTCCGAACTGCTACGATTCTTACGAGTAGTCAGAGCGCAACAGAAGTCAGAGGGAGGCATCTTTTAAAACTGCGTCTTTCTGAGATGAGCTAAACTCCACGGCAGCGTGCTACGCACTCGCTGCTGCGTGTCTGAAACTGCGCCTCCCACTCCCGGGTACAGGGCTGGCTGTAGGGAGTTACAGACGGAAACGATGGGTCACCCAGTCCTTTCATTTCAGTGTGTCAAGGACTTCCTCGCAGAAGCGTGTACTAACGTGGAGAGCAGGGCTTTCAGCGTGCGCGCCTGGGGGCGGCAGGGTCTCGCTGTGCGGCTCGGGCTCTGGTGATCCTCTGCTTTCAGCCCCCCAGTGCTGGGATCACAGGCGTGCGCAGGGCCGGCGTGGCTCGTGGGGCTGGGACTGGAACTGAGGTCCCTGGGCTTGCCTAAGCGTGGCTAAGCAGACGCTTTAGTCCGCTGAGCTATCTCACTGGCCCCAAAAAGGCCAAAAGGAGGTTTTTTAATAACAAAAAATATAGACTGGATCGAAATACAAAAGACCTTAGTTCTGGTCTAAACTGTGCCTGTGGTTATGTAAATTACTTTAGAGCCCTGTTAATTCTGGTGGGGTTCCATTACTTTATCTTTAAAAGACATAACAACCAGATTCTGTTCAACCTTAATTGTAGAAATTACGGAGAACTGCTGGCTTCTAACCGCAGTGCAGCATGAGCCATATGGAAGGAATTCGTGACAGGACTCTGCTGCTGGCAGCGGGCGCCCCCGCAAGCACTCCAGCGCCTCGGCCAGGCAGGGCTCCGGGCACCAGCTCCCAAGGTCGCCCTCGGCCCCACCCCTGCTGCCTTCCACTCAACCACGCATTATGGTTGATCTAAAACTGACCAAGCAAAGGTTCCCGAGCGCTCTTCCCGCGCTGAACGCAGCACTCACAGGACAGACTCTGGGACAGCAGCGCTCGCTAAGGAGCACGTGTCAGTACAGTAAGAGTTCACAGAGAGTGCGGCACGACCGACGGACGGACGGCAACTATACTTTACTCTATGCAAAACAAGTGAATACACACAAAGTTACCCGAAATGATATCTCCAGATTCTCTCCTCCCCAGATATCCATGCCGCTGTCGTACTGACCAAGTTCACTGAAATACCGTCTGTTCATGGCAAACAGCCCTCCCGCCATCGTAGGGGACCTGGAAAAGGAAAGTACCCTTGTTTGACAAAGTGAGCAAGACTGGAACACACACACACACACACACACACACACTGAGTTCTTGTGAAACATTTCCCTGACTACCAGGGAATGTACTGGGCCCCACACATGAAATATCTTGATTGCTACTGAGAAAAAAAGCAACCTCATTTCCAAATTACGAAGTATCAAAGTACTTCCATACTGCAGCCAAGCAGGCTGAGAGCGACCTGAGGGGGACGCTGCCCTTTTGACCCCCACAGAGCCCTAGGATAACAACTGGGCACTGGGGCCTGCTGGGGTCTCTGCTGCCCACATTCCAGGTCAGATCCAGTGCGAGAGCACTGGCTCTCTGGGCTGACTATGGCATGCTCTTAGCCGTCATGACCTACCATGTGGGGGCTGAGGGCTGGGGCCCAGGATGGTGCCAACGATGGCACACAAGGGAAGCCCAACAGACTGGCATGGCTGGGCTGCGGTGAGCACAGAGCCAGGGGTACAGGAGGCTGAAGCAGGCAGGACCAGTAGGAACTCAGGCCTGGCTTCCTCATGTCCTCCAACAGGAGGGAGGGTCGGGCACTTTAGAGCACCCAGAAAGTTAAAAGAAGAGACACAATGACTCCATGTGTTTTTGAAGGATAAGAAACAAGACTGCAAGCAGATACAATAAAAAAAGGAACTCTGTTCACAGTTAGCATAAGCACCTGCCTGGCAAGCACAGGTCGGGAGTTCTATCCCCAAAGCCAGAGAGGGAAGTAAAATCAACTGAGACTAAGGTGAAGGGAAGCAAAAGTACAACAGAAACTAACTTTGCACCTGAAACAGGAGCCAGAGGTTCCCGAGCCACGCCTTTAAAATCCTGAAGAGTTCCAGCCAGAAGACACCTGGGCCACAAGCCCAGGTCCTGGTCACGGTGTGGGCAGGCTCACTGGGGCCCTCCCACTCTCCCTGCACTTGGGGTCATGAATTCAGGCCACCCCGGCCCTCCAGGTCGGACAGGAAGACAAAGTCGGGGCCGAACAGCCCCAGGGAACACTCAGAAGGAAGAATGAATGGAAAGAACTGAGCTGTAGCTGCAGCACCAGCAGCATCAGGCAGCAGGGTGCAGTGACCACCTGGCAAGTGCAAGGTCCTGAGTTTGATCCCTGGTTCCTCAAAAAAAAAAGGGTGTAATGACAGCAGGAGTGACAGCAGGTGCGCAGCACCCCAGGAGCCCGGGCACGTGGACACTGAGGCAGAGCTCACAACTTGGCAGGGGACAGCGGCAAGGGGGCCTGCTGGGACAGCCACCAAGTCCTTTATGCAGGCTGTCCCTTCCAGTGACAGGGTCTAATGGGAACAGAATGATCTCTGAACTTGCTCCAAAGGCAAGAGAAGGAAACAGAGCAGGGCAAACCAAGCAAACCTCACAAGAGATTTCACATGGCTTCTGTGGGACAGGTCTACGTACAAGAACTAGAAACCTCGATGGTGAAAGACAGTGGGGGGTGGGCTGTGCTGCTGCATCCTGGCCAGTGGGCCACGCCCGGGTCTGAGAAGGACCACGCTGGCTATCTAGAGATGGAAGGAAGAGAGGAAACAGCCGCTGGGGACGGAGAGGACAGCCAGGTGTCATCCCATATTCTTCATGGCATGATACAAGTTTGATTAAAAACATTCAAAACAAAGACATAAAAACAAGCCCACGAGGATGAAGAAACAGGCAGAAAGCCTGAAACTGGCAGCAGAAGGCGAAGGGCGAGGACCCGCACCCTGCAAGGCCCGAGGTGCTTGCTTCTTACAGTGGAAAACTCCACACGTTCACTAAGGATCCAGAAGACAGCAGAAAATGCTGAAGCCACTGCTGTCTGCCCCCGGGCACAGCACACGGCAGGGAGCAGAGACAGACGGTGGCGCTGGCTGGGAGTGCTGGGGCAGCCTGACCGAGCCCCCCAAGGAGACGAGTGGAATGGGATCACCTGGTATGACAGCGCTGCTCTCGGAAGCCCAGGGTCGCCCAGAGGCCTGGGCAGGGTGAGGACTCCCCCAGCACCCATTGAGTCAGTCACAGACACCAGGAGGCTGCTGGGCCAGGCCAGTCCCTGGCCCTGGAGACAACAGCTGCGCAGTCTTAGCTGATCACCTAACTGTAAAGGCCCAAACCTCATGCTGAAGCAGAAGCCCCGCAGGACCGCCCCTCGCCCCCCACCACAGAGCCATGCATGCCATGCTCTGCTCCACTCACACACAGGACCTCTACAGCAGCAGAGGAGGGCGCACTGCAGCTGCGCACGGAACACGCAGACTTTCAAACATGGCTGATCCAGTGGTTTCTTTACATAAAGAATAAGAGCAGGCCAGACTGCACCGGTCTCTTCAGAGACCCACCTGTAGGTGGTGGAACTGCAGGAAAGCCAGGCCAAGGCCACGGGCCGGGGTAATAAGCTCTGGACGAGGCGCGGGCCGGCCCCGCCCCAGCTGTGGGCAGGCTGTGCGCCTGTGGACACTACCTGGACGCTCTTCTTCTTACAGGTTTCCACAGAAGTAAAAGAATAGGTTTGAGAACCCTAAAAGCACAAACCTCTCTAGGTCTACATGAAAAGGAGAAATGGCACACGAGGAACCGGAGCGCCGAGGACAGAACACAAACAGAACGCACAGCGCTCGTGCACAAAGTCTCGGCAGTGGCAACGACGGCACTCGGTCCTGAAACCCCCACCAGCGAGGCTTCTGGCCCCTGCTCTTCACAGCGTTTCTCATTCTGCAGATGGTACGTCTCTTATCCAAAATCAGAAAACGTCCAAGCCCAACACTTTCTGGGTGCTGCAATGATACCCCAGGTGGACAACCCCACCTGTGGCCTCAGGCGGCTGGTCACAGTGACCCAAGGACACTGTGCACAGCCACCTTCGGGCTGCATGGGTAGTATGTGCATGGACCAGGAGTGAATTCTGTATCGGACTGGGGAGTCCCACCCCAAGATGCACATCATGTATGTGTGAAATTACAAAACCCAGCACAAACCACATGTTGGAAATGCCTCTGACCTCAAACTCTCTATCCAACGTATACTCAGTCCACACCAAAGAACTCAAGAGGTCAATGCTCAGCCCGGGAAACTTTGAAACTGACCTACAGACAGCGCCTGGATGCTCCGGCTTCGGGGCACCTGTCAGCCTGGAGAGCCTCAGCTGCCCCCCACAATCACCCTTAATCCTCTTTCCCCAGGGTGTGGCACAACACACTAAGTAGGCAGGTAAGACTCAGGACTTCTTCATGGAGAAATCAAGCAGCGGTCTGCTCCTGCCCAGGCAGGAGTGACCTTTCACCCAGGTCTCCTGCTCTGGAAAGGCCGGGCCGAAGCGCGGGAAGCCTTACTTGATTGGTGCAGTGGCGCCATCAGCTTCTCCCAGCTCTGAAAGCGGCACAAGATCCCACTTGAAGTGCAGTCCCCAGTTGAAGCCGCCCCGCACCACGGGCGAGGAGCTGTAGGCCAGGGTGTCAGCGCTGATGATGTCGATCACGGGGCACACCACCGTGTGCGGGTCCCCGAGGATGGCGGCCAGCAGGGGCTGCAGCCACATCACGTTCACCTCGCAGTGGCTGTCCAGGAACACGAGCACTTCTCCTGAGGAGGCCAAGGGCAGAGGCTCAGGGAACCCTGCGGTCAGCACAGGGCTACACACGCGAAGAGGCCTCTGCCCCTCCTCCCGCACCCCAGAGAGTCCTCCTTCCTCTGCTGCCCTGCCGCCGGGCAGAGATGTAAAATGTTACCTGCATCTTTCCCAGTCTCTTACTCTCATTTAATACCCTTTTCTTGTCTTCTTGTAAACCAATCATTTACTTGAGAGAGTATAGCAGTAACTGAAATTACACTAGAAGCAGCACAAATCTAAAAGACAAGAATGACAGGCAGTCCAAGCATAATTTTAGTGTTACCCACTGTAATCCTCAGTGTGAAAAACATTTTGGTGGTTCTCAGGGCCATTGTCTAATTCATCCTGTGCATATAAGTG
>PVKN010004867.1:0-32308 GCA_004027915.1 Capromys pilorides
TGGGGGGCAACACGACCAACTCAGGAGAAGACCTCACGCTGCAACAGGGCATGGCTTGGTCTAGGGCACTGTGGGTTGCCGCCTAGCTCCCCTCCTAGGTGGGTACCACAGGAACAGGGCACCAGGGGAACAGGGCCTGGTCAAGAGGGGTGTGGAGTGCACATGTGTGACTGGGTCTCACCTGTCTGTCCTTTGATTCCGGGTGGACCCTGGGGTCCAGTCAGGCCCGAGATGCCAGGGAAGCCGACCTCGCCCTGGGCACCTCTCTCTCCGAAGAATCCTTTCAGACCTGGGACATAGAGGGAAGCCGGGAACACACTGCCCAAAGGAGGCTCGGTGCCCCTGCAGCTCTGGGACCCTGGCGAGGCCACGTCACCAGTTCGCTCGGAGTCCACACCGGCTCCTGCCTCAACTCACTTCTGCTAGGATGGTGGCGTCAGCCCTGGGACAGTGCTTGGGGACCCCCGCATGGCATGAGGCCAGACTAGCCACCTCTCAGATACCATGGCAACTGTGACCACAAATCCAGGACACCTGATGCCCAGTGCCATTCCCCGACCCTCGCCCACTCTGCTGGGTATCAGGCCCAGGCCTGGAGGGGATAAGCGGGCTGAGCTCTGTGGAAATGGGAACGCTACATACCTGGAGTCCCAGTGAGGCCTCGCTCTCCCTTCAGACCTGGGCTTCCTGGTAAATTGATTGTGTCCCCACTGTCACCTGTCACATGAGCAAAATTGGGTAAGAGGCTTCTGGAGAGGACAGGAAGGCAATGGGTTTGTTCCTCCTGCTGTCACCAATCTTTTATTTTTAAAAAATTATTATTATTATTATTATTATTATTATTATTATTATTATTATTATTATTATTTTGCAGGAACTGGGTTTGAACTCACGACCCTGCACTTGCCAGGCAGGCACTTGTGCCACAGAGCTATCTCCCCAGCCCCTCCCCAAACTTTTAGATTTTCTTCGTTTCATTATTTTGAGACAGGGTCTTGCTGGCGATCTTCCTGCCCCAGCCTCTGAGTGCTGGGGTGACAGATGTGTGCCAGGCACTACACTTGCATCCCTTGTTCTTAACAAAAGCAGTGGCTTCCAGAAGACTTGCAGGCCCCACATCACCCTGGGCCACCAACACTCACCGAAATCCCCGGGCTGGCCGACCTCACCGTGCAGGCCTGCTCTTCCTGGAGCGCCCTTGTCCCCCTGTGGAAAAGCCCAGAGAAACCACTCAGGGGGGCTGGTGAGGCAGGGTGCAGCTCCAAAGGGTCCCTTGTCTCATGCCATGCGCATAGCAGCACCGGAGATCGGTGACTGTCACAGCCCAGGCTGGTGTCACACAGGAGCTCTGGGCTCCAGCCTCCAGTTTACAAAAGCACAGCCACCAGCTTTGTGCACCAAAGGCCACATGAGAGTGCCAGAGCCTAGAGCCACAGTGGTCCAGGATCGTCTGGGTGGCTGGATCTGAGCCAGTTCTTAGCCAAGGCCACCCTAGCGGACGTTGCCCAGGGCATAGGGGCCCACGGAGCGGGTTGAGCAGACCCTGCACTCACCCGGCTGCCTGTGAAGCCTGGAAAGCCTATGATCCCGGGTGGGCCAACCACTCCAGGGAAGCCTGGCAGACCGGGCGAACCGGGCACGCCGATGTCGCCTTTGACTCCTTTGATGTGGCCTTGCCTTCCGGGCAGCCCCGGGACTCCTGACTGTCCTGGCTCCCCTGGCATGCCTTGGACACCTGCAGGAAGAGCCGGGTGCCCCATCAGTGTCTGGGCAGCAATCACTGTCCCCAGAGCCACAAAGCTTGGAGCAGGTGCATGGGGTGCTCGGGCTGCCAGAGCCCCTGGAGCCTTCATAAGGACACCTTGGGCGAGGGGCAGCTCTGGGTGCGGGAGCCTCACCTTTCAAGCCCAGGTGACCTTTCAGCCCCATGGGCCCTTTGTCGCCTTTCTCCCCCTTCAGGTACTTCATTATTGGCATGATGACGGGAGGGGGTCCTGGGGGGCCGGGGTCCCCTCGAGTGCCTGGAAGGAAGCAGAAGCTGTCACCCCTTTGAGAGTTCAGACTGCAGGCAAAGGTGAGGAGGCTCTTGACCTCCACAGTGGCCGGTGTGCACAGCTGCAGCCCTGTGCCCTGGGTCCTGAGCCGCCCGTGGGTTGGGTGAGCCAGCCTGGCTCTGGGGTGCAGCATCCTCAGCCTGCAGGACCCTTCTGCTCCTGCCCTCCCCACTCTGCCCTTCCACGGCCCTGTCAACCCTCCTTGCCACGGCTACTTCAGCCTCAAAGCTCCCCTCACATAGTGACCTGTGAATGGCAACTGAATCCTGCGCGCCCACCAGGGATGGGAAGGGGTGGCACAGGCTGGGTACTAACACGTCACGTGCGGGGACGGCGCAGCCTGAGAAGAGATGTGGAGGGAAACGAAGCATAGCTTACACTGTGAGAATTGAGAAGCCCAAACATGAAGAGCAAGCAAATATAGGAGGGATGACAGGAAATAGGGGCGCAGCTGGGATGCAGGCAGAGCAGCGAGGGGAGGGGACAGAAAGAGGCCACAGAGTGCTGAGAACACGGACTGCTCCTGTGAGCACCGAGAGCACTGCTGCTGGTGCAAACGAAGCGAAGTGCTGTGGTCAGGACGCCCCCGCCCCGTGGACGCCCAAGTGGCTGCCAGGCGCTTCCTCCTGATCTAGGTCTGGCCTCCCGGAAGCAGTGGGGAGGGCCCCGTGCCTGTACCTTTGCCGCCGCGCTGGCCCGGTGGGCCTCTCACACCGGGCAGCCCGGAAAGCCCAGGCTCGCCCTTTGTGCCTGGGACTCCGGGTCTTCCTTTGAGTCCGATCATGCCTTGGAAGCCTTCCATGCCGGGTGAGCCTCTTTCCCCTGGAGCAAAGGAGGTGGATGAGTGGGAGCTAGGTGTGGGGATCGGCAGGCTGGCCACGTGTCTGACATGTCCCGTGGGGGCAGAGGGCAGCAGAGCAGCTGGGCATGGGGACCAGCCAGGACCCAAGTGCCAGCGTGTCAGCCCCACCCGCCATAGCCGCTGGGATACCTTTGTGCCCGGGGTTGCCGGGCATCCCAACAATTCCTTTAACACCAGGCGTTCCTGGGTGGCCTTGATCACCCCCTGCACCATTGTCACCTCTGTCCCCAGCAAGACCTTTCATTCCCACAGGGCCTGGGACGCCTGTGTCTCCAGGTTCGCCCCTGTCCCCACGCAGACCTGGCAGGGCAAGGAAAGTAAAATTCAAGTGATGAAGAGAACACTCCTCAGAGGCCATGGCTTGGCTCTGAATGCTTCCTTACAAACGAAAGGGGGCGGGGGAGGTCCTGGAGCCCTGGGCCTAAGGACAGAGTTGAGGTGGAGAGGGCAAAGGGTGCCGGGCAGCCCAGCTCCGGAGGGAATGGGATCTCCAGGGCCATCAGTGTTGCCCATCTGGTGCTCAGGGGCCCCTTCGTTGACATGACTCCCTCTCCTGTCTCCCACCTACCCCTGGTCACCTTGCCGTCCTGACCTCCTGACCCTCTAGCCTGCTGCTGGCCTTGGTCTCTCACACCAGGCCTTGCTACAAGCTGTCTCCTGTGGTCCATCCCTACTGCCCCTCTTGGTTATAGCCACTGGGAGCCGGTTTTGCCTCAGCTGCTGCCTGACCTTAGCTCGGCATTTGGTGCCTTGTACGCCTGAGGCTGGGGGGTCACTTGAGTCCAGGAGTTCCAGACCAAAGTAAGCGACATTCCCGATATTCCCAGGTATGTGAAAAGTGCAGGCTGTGCTGGGGTTACTCAGCACCTCCTCCAGCGTCCCCTCCAGATCAGACCAGTGGGTTTAAGTGTTTTGAGTGGACATTTCTTTCTTTTTCTCTAATAAAATCTTCCAACCCCCAGCATGTGCAACAGGCAAAAAGAGAAGCCTGTTTCTCATGCTGTCTAAATTCTCCTCTGGGAAACGTATTATAGCTTGCTTTTGGAACCCTTGCAGCTGCTGTTGGGGCTCCTCAGAACACAGTTTGCAGACTCCTCCCCTCCCTGGGGCTGTTGAACTCCTACCTTCCCTGCCAGGGATACCGGGCAGCCCCAAGGGCCCTTCTGGGCCAGGAGCTCCAGGGAATCCATGCCTTCCTGGTGGTCCAGGCCGTCCCTGCTGGCCGGAGGGTCCGGGGAGTCCCAGCTGGCCCTTTAGCCCTGGCATACCGGGCATCCCCTGGCTCCCTGTGGGCGTGAAGACATTGGTGAGGCTGGGGCGCCGGCCTGGGTCAGCCTGAGGAGTGTACCTCAGGGTCTGGGCTCCAGGAAGTGCAGGGGCTCAGACTCTGGCCCCACGGAGGTCACTGGCATTCAGGTGAGTTTCCGCGACTTTCTAGCCCTGTAAATACACGCATGTGTGCGCACGCACAGAGGGAGCGAACCCTTGCAGGCACAGCGCACTAGAAACACCGCTAGAATCTGGCTCTTCTCGCTTGATGCCACATTCCCAGCACTTTGCCACATTTACACATAACCCTGCCTCTGAGGATACTCCTGCCCCAGTGGGCATGCCTGGCAATCCTGGCCCTGCCTCCGTCCTGAGGGCTTGGTGCCCAGACCACTGCCTGCGGAGCACAGCTCTTCTTAGGGAAGTCAGCTAGAGGTTAGAGAGTGCCCCTCACTGTGGGGTTGGCTTCAGCAGCCGTGCCAGTGTCCACCTGCCATGCTTCCCTGGGCACTGAGCAGCTAACTCCAGAGACCTCGGGGCGGCTGGGGAGGAGGCTCTCTGGCCGAGTCCCTCCCTCCCTCCCTCCCTCCCTCCCTCCCTTCCTTCCTTTCTTTTTTTTCTTTGTATTTTAGGGAAGGGTCTACAGGGTGTTCAGGGTCTCACTACTAGATCGGACTCATAGTGACCCGCCGGTTTACAGCCTTCCAAGAGTTGGTATTAAAGGTGTGTGCCACCATGCCCATCTCAATTCCTTGTCGCAGTGTGCCCCAGGGGCAGGGCTGGCACAGCAGGCCTGGGGATCGAACCCCTGAGCCCTGTGCCTGTTGGCAGGCACTTTAATCTGCTAGGCATTTGGCCAGCCTGTGTTTTTTTCTTTCTTTTTCTTTTTTTTTTGTATTTAGTACAGGGTCTACAGGGTCTCATTATGTAGGTCAGACTCAGGTCAGACTCATAATGATCCGCCTGTTTACAGCTTCCCAAGAGCTGGGATTACAGGTGTGTGCCACCACGCCCAGTCTCAATGGCCATCTTAGCAGGCCCCAGAGGCGGGGCTCACCCAGCATGCCAGATCGAACCTGGTTGCTTCGCTGTGCCTGAGCAGGTGCTGTAGTCAGCTGAGTTATCTGGCTGGCCCTTTTTTTGTGCTAGGTCTCACTACACGGCTTGGACTTGTAGTGATCCTCCTGATTTCTGCCTCCCTAGTGCTGGGATTGCAGGCATGTGTCACCACGCCAGGGCTCCACATGCGTTTTTCTTTTGAGCATCATTTCTTCTAGTGTTTGCCTTCGGTTGCAGTTTTTACTCTCTGCTTGAGCTTCCCTTTGGGAATCTTCCTATTCCTCTCCTAGGTCAGAGTGCTTCTTAGGGGATACTGATGGCTCACACCTTCTCATTCAGGGGCACGACTATTTCACTTTTGCTGATCAATTTTTCTTTGTTTGAGAAGGCCTTGAGCTCACAGCGATCCTTCTGCTTCAGCCTCCCAAGTGCTAGGGTTATGTGCGTGTGCCCCTAGCCCTGGGTGAACTTTTGTCCTTAATGTGTACAACCTGAGCACTTGCACGCACACTGCGTCCACGTTGGGCTGTGCGTGGGCGCTGTTCCTGTGCGCTTCTCCAGCAGCGGGCGCAGCTCACACCCAGGTGCTGGTGTGATAAGAGGCCCCAGGATGCATGGTGGCCCATGGGGTCTGGTGCATCCCCTCCCCCAGGACACACGGCAGGCTGCGAATGCTGAGGCTGAGGACTTGGGCTGCCTGGTGGCGTGAGGACAGGTCAGCCAGGGCTTTGCCCCCTTGCTGCGGCCATGGTGCTGAGCTGAATGGCTCCAGGTGGCTTCCACTCCCAGAACCCACTGGAAAGGCAGCTGTCACAGCAGCCCGGCCTGCTCTGGTTGGGGATGCGGACAGTGGCTGTCCAGACAGCTCTGAGAAACACAGCGTGCACCTGCGTGTCACCTCCACTGAGCCCCAGGCTGGAGCAGGAGCAGGCCTATCCTGCCTGCCCGCCCTGCTGTGTGCGCCTGTGGTGTATGCGTGTGAGGTCCTGCCTGTGTGGGTCTGGGCACCCCGCTGCCTCATCCTTCTTCCTTCCTTGGGCCACACCCCTGTCCACTCCAGCTGGCATCAGTTTGGAACACTGACAGGCTCCTCCTGTCAAAAATCAAGTCTGACTCTGAGCTCTGTGGGCTCTGGGCTGCCTGCCAGGGCCCAGGCTGTACCCAGCTATGGGTCACATGGTGTAGGACAGTGTGACACTGCAGAGACTGGACAGGAACATGAGGTGGGCACAGACAGTGGGGACCCAGACAGTGCCACCCTGAGACATTGTCTCACCAGGGCTGGTGGGGGCTCAGTGCCAGGTGCAGCCAATTGGCACCCCACTCGGTGCCAAGCCCTGCTGCTACCTTGCCAAGCACCCACTGCACCGGGGTGTTGTGAACCTTGGGACGGTGAGCTGCACATCAGTTTTGACCCCGGGCCTTGAGCTGCCTCAGGCCTGTCTCCCTGAAGCCTGTGTGCCTGGCATGGGGGTGCCTGGAATTGCACAGGCTGGGACCTGACGGCTGCACAGTGGTTCAGGCAGCACACAGAGGGCGCACTGCGGAGGTCAACGTTAGGCGCTCTGCTGGCCTCAGCAGGTGATACAGCAGTGACACATGCTAAGCGTCTGCAGAACTGGCTGGGAGGGCAGCAGTGGCAGCAGTCCTAACACCAGTCACCAGGTTTGCCGGGCATTCCTGATCCTGTGGGGTGTCTGCACCCCAAGAAGTGGGACTCACCTCTGAATCCAGGGGGTCCACGTTCTCCAGGGAGACCTTTCAGGCCGGGCTGTCCAGGGAGCCCAACGTCCCCCCGGGTCCCAGGCTCGGCCCCCAGCACCTCTCCGGGAATGCCCTTGTCCCCAGGGGCACCCACAGTGCCTGGTAAGCCGTCGGGGCCTGGAAGTCCATCGGGACCCGGGCGGCCCACAGCACCTTTGGATCCTCGGGGTCCTATGATGCCTAAAAAGAAACAGAGTCCCCAGCCTAGGTCAGCGTTGTCATCTGAGTGGGGGCAGGGAGGAGGCTGACAGTTCTGGGCCTGCGGTCACGGTGCCCTCCCTCACTGACCTGTTTCCCTTGGCACCCGGTGTGTTTAGCCTCCCAGTGACAAGGACACATCTGCCCTTGAGGGCTCATGTTGTGGAAATGGCCACTCTGCCCAGCAGACCCAGAGCACCCACCTGCCCTCCCCGGCCGACTCACCTGGGGGTCCCGGTAACCCTTCTCTGCCTGGGTCTCCGGGGAATCCCTTGAGCCCTTGTGGTCCGTCCTCTCCTGTAAATCCAGGGATCCCTCTGGGGCCTTTTTCACCTGGACACCAAGGAGACACCAAGCCACATTAGTCCATGAGGATGGAGGGGACTCGGCCCACAGCAGTGCCTCTGGGCTTACAGAGCGACTTTCTTGGGTGCCACTTGGGTGGCAGGAGTCACCCTAGCTAGGGTGCAGTCTAGGGTCTGTCCCCACTCTTGGGTCTCCCCATGGGAGGTCAGAGGTGGCCCTGGGGGCTTGTGACATCCGCAGCCTGCCCCACCCAGGGCCCAGGCCCACAGGGGGAGGGGCAGCAGAGTACCTGGGGCGCCAGGAGGGCCAGGCTGGCCCGGTGATCCCTTGGGGCCTCCGATGCAACCTGGGGAGGGGCAGGAGTTGAGCACCCTGTGTGGAAGCTCCGCAGGTAAACTGGCCCCCACCAGATGGCCAGTCACCCCGCAATTTCATTAATCTTAGGTCTGATGTAAGTAAAAGCTTAATTCTGTGAAATCATGAAGTCCACTTTAGCGTAAGGTGGACGACAGGCGTGCGCCACCATGAACGGCCTTGGCTTCTCCCATGCACATCTGGGCACTTTCAGAATTGTGCACAGCCACAGCTGTGCAGGTGGCCAGGCTCCTGGTGGCCTGATGGGGAGGCCAAAGTCAAGATGGGCTTGGCTGCCCTGTGATTACCCTCTTGGAGGCACAGGTCTTGGGGCCCGAGTGGGGTCTCTGCCTCACCAGGGGGAAGGGTGTCCCATGAGGGGCCCTGTCTACACCTCTGTCCCTACCAGCATGTGATCTGCACAGCGTGTGCTAGCCACTCTGAGTGCTGTGGACACCAGGTGGAAGCATCTTTCGCCTGGAGGTCCCCAGTGTGGCAGCCACACTGCTGCGTGTCCCTTGTGCATCAGAGCCATCAGTACACCAGTTACACGCATCCCCTACACATCTTTTACCTGGGCTGTGTGTCTATGCGCCGGAGCTGCAACCATGCCAGGTCTGAGCACCGTAAACCGTGCAAATCCCTTTGTCTGTCTCCACGACTCCTGCTGGCTGCCTTCGCATGTCTGTGACTAGTAGCTTGAGGTCCCTTCCTGTCGCTTCCAGCCCCTACACGCTTGCTGGGGACTGTCCACCCATCTCTCTAGTCCTTCCTGGCATCCACTCCCGGCCCAAGTCCTCATCTTCCTCTGAGAGCAGAAAGCCAGATGCCACCTTCCACGTGGGATGAACCCAGGCCAGCTTCACCCAGCGCTGAGCATGGAACCTGTGTCTATCTGTGGGCTCTGCTTTGTGACAAGGACTTCGGGTTGTCCGTCCCTCAACTCTGGGTGGAAGCTGGCAGCACCCACCACTTCTGCGCAGTGACAGCCCCACCTAGGTTCCAGGAACAGTAGGGTCCACCCTGTATCAGCCTGGGCCACCCCCCCAGGACATACCTGGCTGCACAGACTCCTGCCTGTCACCTCCGATGGGCCTTTTCACACCTGTGTCACAGTCTGGGAAGACACCAGGAAAGAATGAGGCCGCTGGGAGCTGTGGACAACTCGCTTCAGGGGTGTGTGTGTGTGTGTGTGTGTGTGTGTGTGTGTGTGAGGGTTCTGGGAAGGCTGGGGTGCAAGCAGGGAGCAGAAGGTGACATCTGAGCCTGTGTGCCCAGGACATCAGGGTGGTCCAGGAAGCCCTGTGGGCATTGTCTTGTGTGCCCAGCAGTGATGCTGCTGCCCTTGCTCCTGCCAGACTCCTGGGGACGTAGGTGTGCGGGGTCCTGGCCAGGGTCCGACCCAAGGAGACACAGAGCATCACCCTCATACCTGTCTGTCCTGGGCTGCCTGGGGGGCCCGGAGGACCTGGGAGGCCTGGGGGACCGGGGAACCCTGCATCTCCGGGGAAGCCCTGCTCTCCCTTGGGGCCTGGCAAGCCCAGTCCTGGGGGTCCCATCTCTCCTGGGATGCCCTTGGTTCCGGGAGCTCCTGGGTAACCAGCATCTCCTGGGGGGCCTTTGATGCCGTCTCCCTGTGAGAAAATCCAGGTTATTTCAGCATAAGACAAATGTCACAAGCAGCCCCAACTTCCACATGTCTGAGATAGAAGGATCACAGCCCCCACTGGCTCTATGCCCCAGGCAACACCACCACTGGGCCCCAGCCCAGCCTGCTCAAGTGTCTCCCTGAGCTGCAGTCTTCCTGCCTCAGCCTTCCAAGTTGGCTTTCTGGTATTTCAGGCTGCCCAGCACACCTGGCTTGGCCAAGCTTCTTAAGAAGCAGGCCACAGAGCCAGCTGCGCCCTCTGGCCCAAGGACACCTGAGCTGTGTGCAGTAGTCACGGTGGACAAGACACACAGGAAGGCCACGGGGTGTGGGCTGTGGAGCCTAGGATAGAGTGGCCAGGAATCAGGTGTGAAGGTTGGGGGAGAGAGGGGGTACAGGCTGCTTCTCCATGAGATGCTGCATCTGAGCCTCACTGTGCCAGCAGGCCCCTTGCGGACAGGAGCAGCGGGCTTCGGCCGCACATCGTAGAATTCTTCTTTTTGAGGTCTCGCTCCACATTACACTACGAGGAAAGCTTATTTAATCTTCGGCTTCAACATCCCCTCTGAGAGCAGCTTCCAGTAACTCACAATCATTCCTAAACCCTAATTCTTCATGTTTTACTTTTCCCTAAAGACAAAACTTTTCTGTGCTGCACATTCAGGTTCCCAGGCCAAGCCCCGGATTCCTGGCTTCTCAAAAGTCATGACCACGTGTGACTGGCAGGAGAGGGCCAGGTGCACCGCCCCTTAGCAGCTACTCACGGGAGGCCCCGGAAAGCCAGGGAAGCCATCCAGCCCGTCGCGGCCTGGAGTCCCATCGTCACCCTTCATGCCGTGCACTCCGGGGATGCCAGGCTGCCCCTTCTCACCTGGAAAGGGTTTGCAAGTGAATGCGCGCGTTCGGACCCTAGGGGAGCCGAGTAGCCCGCGGGTCATGGGCTGTGGAGCACCCACCTTTGGTGGTGACTGCTCTGGCATCGCCTTTCGCTCCCTTGGGCCCTGGGGCTCCAACGTTGCCAGGGGCTCCCTGCGGACACAAGAACTCAGATGTTTGCGCCTCCTCCACTGTTAGGGACAGGATTCTGCAGCCCATGTGTGTGTGGCTGTCACCCGTCCCCAAGCCGTCCTGCAAGTGGCCCCAGTAGATGTTAGGCCCAAGGATCGAGGCCGGCGGGACTGAGGAACTGCATTGTCAATTATCTTTAAAACGTAAATAATGAAAGTGTAGTGGAAGTAGTCCCAGACTCTACCCCAAACTCCCCGTCTGGGCGGGCACCCTGAGGGCCACCTGGAGGCTGGCGGCCATGGCTCCGCTTCACAGAGGTGCCTGGATTTGGAAACGCAATGAGCTCAAACGGCAGTTCCCGAGAAGCCTGCAGGCGAGGAGCTCTCAAGCAGTCTCGAGGAAGGGGTCTTTCACAGCCGGGAACAAGGGGCGCGCTTCGCCTTCACTCTCCTCTGCAGAGGTGTTAAGGTGAAGGGAAAGCCATCGGAAAGGAGCCACTGCGCATGCCCAGGGCTTAGGCACAGCGCGCGCAGCGGAAGCACGGCTGCTCTGCAGGACCAAGACGGCCCGGAATCCAGGGAGGGGACGGGGAATGTGGGCCTCAAGGGGACGGAATGTGTAGCGTCAGTGTGAGTCCTCGCCTCTGAAATTCCGTAGGGCCTTGATTTATTGATTTGGTTCTTGGTAGAAAAGGGCGACATTCTTTCAGTGTCTCGCACACGTGATGGTGCGCATCCGCATGCAGGTCAGGGAGGGGCGGAGAACTGACTTAGTGGTCGGCGCCTGCATTTTACACACCAGCCATGCAAATATTCAAAGCAAACAAACTCACAATCCACAATTAAAAATACATCAGACGTCGGCACTGCAGCGGGGTCGCCAGGCCCACAAGCACAAGTAAACAAAAGCGGATAAGCACAGGCAGAGGCAGGACTGAGTCCAGTGAGCACATGTGTGACATGGGACACCCGAGTGGCTGCTGCACAAGAGCAGGGCCCTCCGGCGCCCGGGCAGAGCCGAGGACGCTGCCAGTTTTGCCGGCGAGGTGCGTGCTTTCTGGAAGCCTGGGCACCTGGTATGGCTCAGCCAGTGAGGGTTCTGAGATGGTGCCGGCAGTTAAACTGCGATAAAACAGAGCAGCTGCTACTCTTCATTGCATTTTCCTATCGTGTTCTAGGAAAACCCAGGACATGGTAGCATGGTGGCTCTGGCAGCCGTGCGTGGCCACAGCCCTCTGGGGTCAGATCCCTCAAGTCACCCCTGGCCAAGTGGCCTGAGCCATTTTTTTTTTTTTTTTTCTTTATTGCTGAATATGTAACACACTAGGCTTCTGGCTTTATACCTCTCCCGCAGTTTTCTTTTGAGGTAAAAAAGATAAATGTATTGTTGCTTTGCCTACATCTAAAATGGCTTCAGGAGCTCTGGCTTGTTTGAGCCGGTCCTGGAGGAAGATCCGCGTGGGATGCAGTATCCTGGCCCTTGCTGCCCTGTTCTGGGAACCAGGAAAGGGGGCTTGTGGGCCTGGAGGTTTCTCTCTCTGCTGGGTGAAGGGAGCCGTCATTCAGTGCTCATGTTGGAAGCGAGCACCCAGGCGCTAACGTGCTTCACCTTAGAGACTCTAGTAGGTGCTTTATGGGCTACAACTCGGACCACAGATTCAGCGATTGGAAGCATAGGATATCATGTTTAGAATCTCCCTGAGGCTGTGCCTCCCTAACCCTAACACTTGGTGTCTAACTGTAGAACATTTTGCATTTTCACCATGCAAAAAAGGGACCCTGTGACCCTCTCGCATAGCATCTCCTCGGCATGTCCACAAGGCCTGCTATATTGCATGCTGGTCAGCAGTGTGGACACCATGGGTCACCCGTGCTGTCCAACTCGCTCTGCAGGCTGTGGCCTTGGCTGGTGGCTCTCTCCCGGTCATACATGGGAGTGGCATGTCTTCAGGTGCCGCTAATGGGGCCTGACTTCCTGAGGGTGTGTGAGGCTGGCTTCCTTGCACAGTGGCTGCACCACTACAAATCTGTAAAGTTTGCCCTGGAACATATGGCTCTGGGGGAGGCCCTGGGGATTGGACAGGGACCTTCAGCTGAGCTGCACCCTGAGCTCCTTTTCATTTTTGAGACAGGGTCTTGCTAAGGTGATAAGTTGACCAGACTTGGCTGGAGTTTGTGATCCTCCTGCCTCTGCCTCTCAGAGTGCTGGGATCACAGGCCTGACCCCCAGGCCCGTGGCTTTCGGAAACCCTGCCTTGCTGGCGGGAAGCCCACAAAGCCTCAGCCTGGGAGCTACCAAAGATGGCCATGAGGGGGCGATGTTCTCTCACCTTGAACCCTGGGAAACCCGGGATGCCGTGCTGGCCAGGGTCTCCTGGCTCCCCTTTTCTGCCTGGCTCCCCGTTGATGCCCGGGAAACCCTTGAGTCCTGGCAGCCCCGGAATGAACTGATCGCCTCCGGTACATCTGCACTCCCCAGTGTCACCTGCGCAGCATGGGAGAGGGCACGTCGCATTGGTTAGATAAAGGGCTTGGGGTACACACAGGTGAGGCCTAGCTAGGTGGTTGGGCTGGTCTCCAGCTTGCGGCCTCCTCCTGTCTCAGCCTCCTGAGTGTGCGCCAGTTCACCTTACTCAATATTTTTGCGCATCTGTGATTTGACTGTGGCCTGTCTGTCCCTGGATTGGGTGTGGAATACCTTGTACTGGCAGCGCAAGTTGACACTCAGAAAGTCGTGGGTTTCAGCTTAGGGCCGCTGAGTGGGGTTTGACACAGGCCAGGGGGTGTAAGAACCCGCTGGAAGCCGGGTGGTCCCTCTCCACCCCCGTGCACCTTTGCAGACTCCTCACCTTTCCATCCTTTCTGCCCTCGCAACCCTGGGAAACCGGAATGCCCCGGGTAGCCCCGGCTCCCTGGCGCTCCTTTCAGGCCAAACAGGAAGCCTGTGGAGAAACCAACGCACAGGTGTCAGAGCTCAGGCCGGGTCCCCTGTGACACAGAAACCCTCAGAAACCTGCATGGTGCTGGCATCGAAGTCCCCAGGGCTGGAAAGAAACATAAGCCTGCGAGTTTACACTTCTTGTTTGAATACAGAGATGAAACCCATTCATCTGAGAAGCTAAGCTCAAGAAGGGTAGAGATGGAACCGCGTAGCGTGGGCTTCAGGATGACCCCGCATTTCAGCAGCAGGCACACCCCCTACACCTGTCCTGACTCTGGAGAGGGGTGCCGTGCGCTTCACACAGCTTCTCTTCCCCATACACACACATGCACACGCACACATGTCAAGGATCCGGATCTCCAGAGACACTGTGGCCAGAGCACTGTGTCATCCACGCAGCAGAGTCCAGGTGCCCAGCTGAGACCTCTGCTCTAACGTAGGCAGCCTGCGAGGTGGCCATGGAGGAACAATGCCACCTGGTGGTAATCACCAGACTTGCATCTCTAGGGTACAGGCCAGCAGGGCAGCTGCAGTCCCAGGTCTGACGTCGCACTGCTAAAGCCAGCAGTGGCTGAGCCCTTGCAAGTGAACAAACCCCAGCACACAAACCCTGTGTGGGCGGCCGTGTGGACTACATGGCCCTGAGAGCAGGGGATGCAGCCATAAGGGGACAGTGGCCGACACCAGATCTATGCATAGCTCTGTGTTTAGGAAAGAGATGGTATGGGAGGGGAAGGTTTCTGTCCACCCTCACAAAAATCGGAATGAGGGCTGCCCCACACCCCTGGGTCCCACTACACTGCATCACGTCCTGGGCGACGAAGTCCTGTGGCCTCCTTGAGTTGTCTTAGCTCTTTTCTTTCCTGTAATTCATTTGTTATTCAAAACAGAGGAGTCACACCTCTGTTCTGCGTCTTCAACTCGACCCTCGCAAGAGCCAGAGACTGGACGAAACAAGCAGTGCTCTGCATGCGGCTAGGCCCTCAGACTGCCAGTGGGGAGCAAAGTGCTCCCCACAGGAAGAAACCTGACTGCAGGCCCAGGTTTCACCAGACTGAAAGAGACTACGGGCTGTGGAACAGGATGAGACACAGACAAGGAGCAGCCAGGGAAAGACTGAACGCTATGGTGCACACCTGTCCAGCTTCATAGACTGAATAAGGACAGGACACAAACATTTTTAATGTACCACTGAGGTTGGCTTCCTTGCTGGGTGTGGTGGCGCACGCCTGTAGTCCCAGCACTGGGGAGGCTGAGGCAGGAGGATTGCTGGGAGTTTGAGACCAGCTTGGGCTAAAACGTGAGCTCAAAGCCAGTCTGGGCTGCATAGTGAGACCCTGTCTCAAACAGAAGAAATAAATGAAAGGAATGAGAAAAGAAAAAGAAAAAAAGAAAAAAAGGTTGGCTGCCTTAATTTTTTTTTTTTTTTTTTTTTTAATTTGATACAGGGTCCTGCTATGCAGATCCCACTTGTGGTGATCCCAGTAGTGATCAGTGCTGGGACCACAGGTGTGTGCGACCATGCCTGGTTTCAGGGCCAGCCTGGCATGTGGTACCAGGGATGGTCCTTGCACTGTCAGGCAGGTGCTTAGAGTGCAGAGCTATCTCCCCAGACCTTGGCTGCCTTTTGCATAAGCATCAATTTCACTGGCGTAAGAGAAATGCAAGTGCGCCGGCGTGCACCTGAGAGCTTAGCCTGCAAGCTTTACAAGTCAGTGGCTCACAAACTCTGGCACCACGTCATCCTTCTTATAAACTTGCTCACAGTTCTGTCACATAGACTAGAAATCAGTTACACTCTTTGCAGCTGACTGTGTTAGTCCATCACAGATTTACCAAGCAAAGTTTATAAGTCAGGCGGGGTGCACTTTTGTCTCCACCAAGTGGAGCTCAGTTACAGGACTAAGGGTGCGCTCCGTTTCCTGCCACGTGTTTCAGCTTTCGTTGGGAACGCATGCTCTGTTCTAGAAAGGAAAGCAGAGGACACCACCCAGCAGGACGATGCTCCGTGTACCTGGCGTCACTACCTGCGGTGCGCATGACCTTCAGTGAGGCAGAGTGCAAAGGCAGTGCGGCCCACCCTGCTGGGCAGACTCACGCTACACAGGGAGCTTTCAAAGGAAACGTGGGATGCAGCCTTTCTAGTTGTAAGACAAGGGAGAAGGCAGAGCCGCAGCAGGTTAGAACCTCCGCGTGAACTAGGAGTAGAGAAGCGACTGCTGACTATCTCCAGGGAAGAAGGGGTGGTGACAGGCTTCTCATGCCTTCGATGCTTTCCCACCCAGTGGCCTCCACAAAGCAGCTAAAACTTGGAGGCTTCAGTTCCAACTTGAACTGAAATCCAACACTATCTGCTTCTAGGTATGGCATCTTCTGCTCCAGCAGGCGGGAGGTCTCAGGCACAGTTCAGAATGCAGAATGAATTGCTCTGACGGACAAGGCTGCTAGCTTCTGGGACACCAGCCACCCCACAAAAGCGCAGGGTCTGATCCCAAGCCCTCTATCCACCCCACTCAAGGACCGAGATGTTCTCGCAGGGGATTTCATGAGAAATCCTCGAAGCTGGGGCATACACACTTCCCCCTCCTCCACAGGGCCACCCCCAAAAGACAGGCCACCATCTCATGGGCAGCGCAGCTTCCCATGGCACGTGCCCTCTGCCGCTCACTCACCATCCGGTCCTGGTGGGCCAGGAGGCCCTGGGCGACCTGGCAGGCCTGGACTTCCATCAGCTCCCTTGGGCCCTGGGGTGGGTGCTGTGATGCCTGTGTCTCCAGTGAAGCCTTTGGGTCCCATCTCACCGGTCAGGCCTCTCATGTCACCTGAAACCCAGTGGGATGATGGTACCTCATGTTTGCAGGATGATGAGAGGTGAGGTCCCTGTAGGCCTGGGGTCCAGGCTGGCCAGCACCTTGATGCCACATGGCGTCACCACCTGTTTTGGTCCTAGGCACCCCCAGCACCCCACCGAATAAGCCCACTCTCCTCCCTGTCACTCAGGGCTGGGGCACCAGTGCAATAGGGAAGCCCCACCCATGCCCGTCTGAGGGACATTACCGTGGTCTCTGGTGGGCAGGCCGGGTACGCCTGGTAGGCCGGGCTCTCCTGGCTGACCCCTGTCTCCTGGTTCCCCATAAGTCCCCTGGAATCCTGGGTCACCTCTGACACCTGGAACACAGATGTGTCTGGTGGCGGCGGGATGAGTGCCACACACCGGGGCCCCCAGGGCACACGGGCTGCTCGAGCAGGGCCTCTTCCTCCAACACAGCCCTGTGGGCGGCCACTCATGGGGCACGGGACCCCCGGGAACTCAGCTCAGCCACATTCCTGCTCAGCAGCAGCAGAGGTGGTCAGCAGCCAGGAGGGCAAGGGACACGGCCCTGCCACACGCCTGGAAAAGCGCAGCTCATTTCAGTGTTTTTCTTTCTTTTTTTGCCAGGAGCATGCCTGTGATCCTAGCACCAAGGCTGAGGCAGCAGGATTGCTGGGAGCTGCAGGCCAGCCTGGGCTATGTAAGCAAGTTCAGCGCCACCCTGCATTACAGAGACTATCTCAAAGCAAACCACCAAACCGAACCAAAATAAAAACCCAAAAAGCTAAAAATATTTTTGCTTTTTGTTTTTGAGATGGGCTCTCATTCTTTAGTCCAGGATGGCCCCAACTCATGGTGATCCTCCTGTGTCAGCGGGGATGACAGGGGTGCACCTCATGCCCAGTTATAAATGCACCGTAAGAACATCTGTGCCCCCATTTGGAGCCAGGGACACAGCGCAGTGGGGAGGGAGGAGCTGAATGAATGAATCTTGGGCTCTCTCTCTGGGACATTTTAATTTTTATTTTTTTGCGGGACCGGGGTTCAAACTCATGACTTTGTACTTGCCAGGCAGGCACTTGTGCCACAGAGCTATCTCCCCAGCCCCTCTGAGACATTTAAAAAAAAAAAAATCTCTTATTTACTTATTTGTTTATTTAGTACAGGGTCTTGCTATGCGGCTCAGTCTCACAGTGATCCTCCTGTCTCAGCCTCCTCAGGGCTGGGATTATAGGGGTGAGCTGCCATGCCCAGTTTCAGTGGCTGGTACAGTATATGGTACTGGGGATTGAACCCATGTCCTTGTGCTTGCCAGACAGGCGCTTAGCCCACTGAGCTATCTCCTCAGCCCTCTGAAACAGTTTTGAAGATGATACAAGATACAGCATCAACATTAATTTCAAAATTTTGTGCCCAAAGCCTCAAAGGGATTACCTCCACTAGACCAAGGGCACTGATCTTAAGCAGGGAAAGCCGGTCTCTCTACCCCTTCTAGTAGTCTCAGGTCTGGGGTGTGGGGGTCCTGTGGAGGAGGGGACAACCCAGGGCCTCTGCCAGGCTGGGGTAGATTTGGATCCTTAGTGACCTTCTCACCACCAGTGTAAAGGAGGGCAGTGGGGGCATCTGGTGTGACACAGCACTGTCCTGCAGAGCCAGGCGGTGGCCTCTTGTGGCCTTTCCAAACCACCAGGGCGAGGTGTCCTGGCCTCTGCCCCACAGCACGTGTGGGGGACACCTTAGGTCTGCTTTGCAAAGTCTGCCTGGAAGCTCCCGCCCTCTCCCTGGCAGAAGCGGGCGTGTGTGCCGCTGTCTCTTGGGGAGCTGCTCTCACGAACCTTTGGCCAGGGCAGGATGAGGCGAGTAGGCGGGTGGGCCTGGGAGTCCGGGTTCACCTCTTTCTCCCTGGAAGAGAGAAAGGAAGCGCTTGGGCCTGGCTGGGGCTTGGGTGGCGAATGTGCTTCCCAAGCCAGAGCTGCGTGCCAGCTGAGGCGGGCGCAGTGGCAGCAGCTCCTGACCCCCTCTGTCCTCCTCGCCTGTGGCTGTAGGCCTCAGGGCCCCATGCACCCCAGGGCCCCCACAGCATGCAGCTCCCCCCACCCTAGGGATGCAGGACACCCTCAGAAGGGAAGAGGGAGGCACAGGTCACCTTTTGTCCTTGGGCTCCATCGGGGCCTTGGTAGCCATCAAGGCCTCTGCTTCCCTGCAAGATAGACGCACAAGTATCACGCTCATCTCCACCGACGTGAGCCTCACAACCTCACAACGGGACCTGGTTACTAAAAGAGCTATGGCAAAACTAACCACAGTTTGTCAGAATCCCTGGCTGCCCAGGGGCCCTGTTTTGTGTTGTGGAGTGAACTTTGCCCTTATAAAGCTCCTTCGCTTGAACCAGGAGCCCAAGCTCTGGTGGGCTCAGCGTGATGGGGATGGCTGCCCCTCAGCCTCTCCGTCTTTGGGTCTTTTCATTGTTCTTGCTTCCGTGGTGGCTCTGCTGGCCACTCCTCCACCTGTCTCCCCGCCCCTCCCATGCCGTCTGTCCCTCAGTCAGGTCCGCAGTGGCTCTTGGGGGCTGCCGGCTTTCCTGAGGGTCACTCCATGGTCTCAGGTGCCACACCCAACATGAGTGCCCTCTTGAGTGACGCAGGTGCAGGCACCAGATCCAAGGCTCAAATCTTCCCCCAAGATGGGTTTTGAAAATTTCCAGTTAAAACCAAATAACCACTGGAGCCTCTTAACTAGTGATTATTTTCTCTGAAAAAATAGCTCCCTAACCCACTAGTCGCATGGCAGCCCCGCCCCGCTTTCTGAACACGGACACCTTCCTTCTTCGAAAGGCCACGTGGGCGTGGCCCTCAGCTTGGTGCCTCTGTGGCCACCGCTGTGCAGTGAGCGCTGTGGATCATTTAACTAAGGGCTATGGGAGCCGAGGGCCAGCGGGAGCTTCCCATCGGAGGCCTGGTGTACGCTGTGGCTTCCTCACATTCATGGTGGGGTGGGCAGGGTGCCCAGAAGCAGCAGCCTCAGGCTTTGAGCAGCAGAAACGAGCCAAGGTGGAGACTGCCAGGCAGAGATGGAGATGGCCGCAGGGTGAGAGCGGCTCTGAGCAGCTCCCAGGCCACGTGGCCGTGGCTCATGCAGCGGCCATGAACAGAGTCAGGTGGGGCGGAACCTGGTGCCTCGGAGGAGGCCTCGCCTCAGGAAGCCCTGCACATGCAAGGGGAGGTGAGTTGGGTGCTGGGGAGCCGGTGGGAGCCACAGCCACCATGCACACCACCTGGTGAGGCTCTTCTAAGGGAGCACTGGCCAGAGTCCTGTTGTCTCTGCCTCGGTCCACGCACCAGAGGCCCGCCCATCAGTGTGCCAACGCCAGTGGGTGGATGACAGTGGTGAGGCTGTCACCAGCATGTGTCTTCAAGGGGACTGGGGCGCAGTTGCACTTTCAGAGTAAGTCCAGTTACTAGGAATATGTTCAGTTACTAGGAAAGCGTTCACCTTGGAAAAAGGAAGGAGAGTCAGGTGGGTGGTGCCTTCTTCATTTCAGCATTGGGGAGGCTGAGGCAGGAGGATCTCTGTGAGCCTGAGGCCAGCCTGGGACCAAAGTAATTGCAAGGCCAGTGAGAGCGATAAGCAAGAGGCTTGCCTCAAGAACACAAAAGAAAAGCCGGGTGTGGTGGCGCATGCCTGTAATCTCAGCACTCGGGAGGCTGAGGCAGGAGGATCAATGTGAGTTGAAGAGCAGCCTGGGCTATAAAAATGAACTCAAGGCCAGCCTGAACTGCATAGCGAGACCCTGTCTCAAAAAACAAACAAAAACAAAAGATTAAAAAAAAAGGAGGGAAAATAATCTCTAATTTTTTTCAGGGCTCTTTAAAATAGCTAAGCCCATAAGACAGTTCCTGACTCCCTCTTAGGAAAAGTTAGTACTAACTGGAGCTCTGTACGCCCAGGGGCACAGTTCGCAGCTTCACCCCCAGCCAGGCCAAGCCAGCGATTCCTCGATTCCTTGGAGTCCACTTGAGCGGCTGATCCTCCCAGCCGCAGCCCGGGATGAGACGCCACCTCGTGCATGGCTAGGGTGTCTGGGGCTGTGTCCAGGGCTCCTGGCCTTTCACAGAGCTCTGGGCTCCTGTGGTCTGAATCGTGGTGGCCCTTTGTGCGGGGTGTGGTAGGGCTTGTGGCCAGGGCGAGTCGGCCTGGGCAGGCTGAGCCAGAGAGCTGCGGCTGCACCCTAGCTGCGCCAGGAGGCGGGGGTGGCTTCCGACACAGTGCTGGCTTTCGCCCATCCTCATCAAACTTGCTTATTCTCCCCAGTCAGCCGGACATTGACTTCTGGCCTCTGGCTGGGCACAGTGTGGGCAGCTGTGCTGCCTTTGGGAAAGGCCCTGCCCAAAAAGGATGGCCGGGAACATGAGTGTCCCGAGGGCAAGGCTGGCTGGCGTCAGGTCTGGGCCCGCTCTGGCGACATAGCACAGGCAGGAACGTAAGACTGGCGTGTTTCCGGGAGTTAGACAGGCGGGCTTGCAAGGTTACCGGTCAAGTCCAGAGCCCCGGGTGCATACAGCTGTGTCTCTGCTTCTGGAGGGCGAAAGCAGCACGTGGGGGGGACAAGTGCTGCCCCTGGATGACTGCGCAGGAAGCCCTTGGGCTCAGAGCCCCCGCTGCGGCCTGGCCCTAATGCAGGGCTGGCGTAGTCTGCTCCGTCCGAAGGACCCACTGCTGCACATCTGCCGCCCGGCAGGATGGAGACCGGGCAGCGTGTGGCTGCGCGGGACCTGCGGTGCTGGCTGGGGGTGGACGCCATTGGGGGGCGCTGACGAGGTGTCCCTGTGACTCGGGTTCGCTGAAGAAAGATGCAGAGGGACGCGGGGAGCAGGAGTAGGGCAGAGTGTTTGGAGCGCGTCTCCTATAGATCTGAAGCCGTACCCGGGGGCCGGAGGTGGCGGACTCTGGCGAGGGTTCTAGCCCCACGGGGGTGGGGGGCGGGCTCAGTGACCTCAGATTTAGGGCTGAGTCCCTGAAAGCCGCGAATGTGAGCCAGGCACTTTGTTCCTTCCCCGCGACCCCCACCTGCACCAGCTCTTGCCAGCCGACGCTCAGCGCCCCTACGTCCTGCCCAGACTCGGCGTCCTTCCCCTCAAATTCTGTTCTAGAAAAGCCCAAGATCTGCCTGCAGAACGACAGTGAGAATTATTAACTGGGCTAACTAACGCCACATGTAAACCAAGTGTCTAAAAGCATGCCGATCTGTAACAAGTGCAGGTGGAAGCCCTGTCATCAGCCGAGAGTTTCCTAAGAGTGATCCGGGTGACAGCCACAAAGGAGGCAGTCTGGAGGGGGAACAGGGGAGGGCCAGGGAGGGCTCCTGGTGCTCCCATGAGTGGAGAGGAGCGCTATGCTTTTCTCAAGGACATGCTCTGCTCCTTGACACCAAAGCCTGTGAGGTCCCCGCCTGGCTCACAGCCCTTCGGCACTCACCTTCTGCCCTTGGAACCCCTTCTCTCCGTCTAAGCCCGGAGGGCCCTGTTGGAACAGAAGACAGAGACAGTTACGAGCTCGGACATGCAGCGAGGCTCTCCCGAGGAGAGAGCTCTGCAGTGGCCATGACTGCCACAGGGTCACCAGGAGCCCCCGAGCCCTTCTCGCAGCCCTGGGGAGTGCACTGCATCCTGGGGCTACGCCTGGCCAGAGCTGAGAACAGAGGGGGTTGGGGGCACCTGGCCCTTGGGATTGAGCCCCCTGGTCCGGGGCCAATGTGGTTGGGCTCCGGGGGCTTCCACTTCAGGTTTTTAGGGACCAGAGGCTGCTCGAACCTACAGGATAGGGGACACGTTCTCCTCTTCCAGGCAGAGAGAGGGGCACTGGCTGACAGCCCCAGTAGCACAGATAGGGAGCCAGTGAGGTGCATGGGCCAAGCAGACATGGGGGTGGGCAGCGGACACCCCCAGAGGGAGGCTGTGTGCATGGAGTGGGGTGGGGGGTGTCTCAGGGACAATGGGAAATTTTGTCTTTTCTGCTTTCTCTTGTGAGAGACAAAACTACTCTTATCAAAGAAATTCTATTTAAAAAGCAAAACCAAACCCAACAGCCATGTGGTTATAATGTGATTAAGACACACTATGTATGTGGACGGTTTCCCAAGATGATTGTAATTACCATGTATTGCAAACATATGCTCTCAGAAAGGAAACAGCCTACACAACACTCGGCTTACCCGCGTGCCGGGGAAGCCCACGATGCCTTCTTCACCCTTATACGAGATGCCCTAGGAGAGAGGGGAGGGTGTGAGGGCCACCGGGTCCTGCAGCCCACGCCCCAGCCTGCCAGGCCAGCCTCTTCCTCTATGGTGACCCCGTCTGGCAGGTGCCTTGGTGCAGATGCCATAGGCCACTGTCACAGGGTAAGAGACACCGAGGGACAGCTGGACGGTGCAGCAGGCTGCGGGGGAAGAGGCTTTTTGTGTCCTGCCCTGTTGTCAGGCACCGGTGCCACAGCGACTAAGGCCGGCAAGGACTGAGTGCATGACAGCCGAGGCTGCATCTCGGGAGCCCTTCCTTGCTTAGGCTGAGCATGGGGTTGTGGGTGGGGGTGGGGCTGGGTCTCGGGCTGGGGGGTGGGAGGCTGCGTCTGGACCACGAGGACCACAGCATGAGCCACGCCCTCCCAACAGACTCGGGGCGCAGTCTCTCAGCGACTCACCCTCGTCCCGGGTTCACCCTGGCTGCCCTTTTCACCCTGTGAAGAGCAGGAGAGAGGGGAAATGCCGATTACTTCCAGAAGAGTACTATCCACACATTGGCCTGGGGTACATTACGAAGCGAAAAGTATTTCATAAAACTCTGGGTAACCTTATAAATAAACTAACTGGCCAACCCACTTGGGTCCCCTCTCGGACAGAAGCTTCTTTCCTCCAATATATATTCTGCTCTTAAAAATAAATAAATGAATAAACTGCAGCCAATGGTTCCTAAATTTTGCACCTTCAAAATCAGAGTAAAAAAATCCTAATTATTTCTTCTAGGTTTTCACAAGATAAACGAAATCCTATTTTGGGGTGAGGTGGGGAGGGGCGTGTGCCAGATCGGCCTCTTGCCTGAGCCCCTTCCTCTCATGGGTCTCTACAGGGCGAAAGCTGTTTCATCTACGTGTACGCCACTGTCTTTGTGACCCAAGGGGAAGGACAACCAGAGCAGAGCCCCCGGTGACAACGTGCGTCCACTGCTGTGCACACCTTGGGAGCTTCTCTGAGGAAAGACGCATGGGGCCCTTCTCAGACCTCTGGCCCAGAGGCTCCAGGAAGCAACACAACTCCCCTGTTGTTTCTCCACTGGCCAGGTCCTTGTCCCCTCTCCTAGGACAACCATCGGCTCCCTGTGATCATCTGCAGGCTGCCAGGGACTGCTTCTCTTTGGTGGCAGAAGGGGACCCTGGCTGGAGCCCCTGGCTTGCAGCATTCCCCTGGCTACTTGCCCCTGACCCCAGATAGAGGCCCCACGGCCACCTTGGAGGCCACATCTGTTGGTGTCCACTCAACTCAGGCTATGGTGCTGGGGTTCTACTCTACTGGGAAAGTGAGTTTTCCATGCTTTTGTGCTGTGTGCACCTCGCACACGGCCTCCGCCGTCTGCTCCAGGCTCTCTGCACCAATGCAACTGCCTCCATTGACCCTGAGGGATGCAGGGGGACCAGAGAAAGGACACTCTGTCTGAGCCAGGTGGGGACAGTGGCATGTGAACTTCCCCTGGGGCCAGGGGTGTGCGTTTAACTGCACAGAAGCTTGGGAGAAGCAGTGGAAGCCGGCCTTGATCCAGGAAACAAGCAAAACCCTCAATCAGGTGCTTTGCAGGAAGAAAGAAGAAAAGTGGGTTTCATTTTCTAAAGGTAGCACTCTGCTTGGGTGTCCCCAAATCCTGGCTTCGAGTGCTTGGCCCCATAACCTATGTCTATGTAGGAGGCTCCATGGCAGGACAGATTTGAGTTTTTAATAGATTCTTACACTGCTTTGAATTCATCACATTTATGCACATAAGTGCGTGAACCACTAAAGCAGTCTCACCTAATCTGGAACTACCTGGAAGCACCCAGAACATTCCAGAAGGCTGGTTGCATTTTATGTATAACTTGCCAATTTGTTGGTGGCCTCTTTACTCACCAACAGGATGTGATCATCAGAACAGAACCGAAGGGAGTTGGCACTCCGCCTTTTCTAGTTTCCTGGGAAGCCAGCACACTCCTTACCTTGTATGAGAGGATGGTTGTGGGTGTGGGTGCCACAATGGGGTGGATGGTATCCGAGGGAATCCCATTGGGTCCTGGCAGGCCCTGTTCGCCCTGTGTGTGGTGCAACAAAAGGAGTTGTTTTAAGTGGAAAAAACCACACATTTCATGACAGCCACATCTTGGAAACCACATTAACAGGTGCGTGGTGAAGAAAACAGTTTTTACACGGTGGAGTACTAGTCTGCCAGAAAGAATGATAACCTGAATTGTCTGAAGGAAACGGATGCAGCTTGGGATCACAAGGGCAAGGGAAATAAGCCAGACACACAGCTTAAATATGGTGCCGTTTCTCTTGGGGAGAACCTGAAGTAGAAATAAACTGAAGCGAAATAAAAGAACACGAAACAGGGACCAATCTTCTGTAAATGGGCAGTGGACCACGATGGAGGGAGGAGGTGTACAGTGGGTTAAAGTGCGCTGTGCACACGCACTCATCCCTAGTGAGGGGCTGGATGAGAACCACTGCAGTGTGTGCTCCTAAAACTGGAAATTACCGGCTAACGACTGAGGAGGGCGCACAACTTGCACAGCATCCCTGTCCTGCCGCGAGATTGCTATTTCAATTTTTTGCGTTATTGCACACGGATACTGCAATAACTGCAACATGAAAGTCGTTTTGAGACAAAATAATTGTGACAAAAGCATCCTCATCCGCCACGCTCCCCAGTCAACTCTTGGAATCCATGTGTGGAGCCCACAGCCCCTGCGACCTGAGCTCCGCTTGTCCCGTGGACGGGGTGGAGTCTGCGCTACCCAGCCGTTGTCAGTTATTACTTCCTGGGCCACGGTGCCCAAGCCTGGCACCCGGTGCCCCTTGGCAGGTGCCTGGTCTTATACCACCCTCGGCAGCGCGGCGGTTAGAGCGCCGTCCCCGTGCCTGCCACCTCCACGTGATTCCCTCCACGGGGCTTTCTTTACCTTTTCACCCTTTTCTCCATAAAAACCAAGTCCGCGGTTGCCCTGGAAACATAAACGGCTTTTGTGAGTTTTTTTAAAAGGGTCGCAGTAAAATACAATTACATTTTTAGGAGAAAGCCAGGCCCAGACCTCCCTGTGAGCGACATTATTGGGGCCCCACGTGCACAGTGCTCGGGCGTGCGCCCCAGGCTGGGGACCCAGCCAGGACCTGGGTGCGAGGTCTTGGAGTGGGGCTACGAGGCGGCTCCCACGTGTGCGACTGTGCGCTCGCTGGGCGTGGCCGCGGCTGAGCCCGCCGCCCCGCAGCGCCCTTTGGCCATCCCAGCGATCTCTCTCCTTTCTCTAAACTCATCCTAATTTCACGCAAACATTTCCCATCTTTCTGATGTTTTCAGGGGGTTTAAAAGCAATCAGCGTAACGGTTTGGTGGTTCTTTGGGTTTCATCCAACCTCTGCTCCCCCTTCAGCCTCAGAGCACAGCCGAGCTGTGGTTCCCGCCCTGCAACCCTGTAGGGGCCACTTCTGGCGGCGGTTTCCAGCCCCCCTCTAGCCCAGGTGGGACAGGGTCGCTCCGAAGCCGCACCCCCCCCCCCCCCCAGCTGGTGCCGCTCAGCCGCACAGAGGAGGAACAAAGCCCTTAATGGAGCGCTTTCGCTGTTTCTTTCCCACCCCGCTGAGGCTAAAATCAACGTGCAGCCCGGCTAGAGAGGAGCCACAAGCCCACGCTCTCTGCCTTCGCTCTGGAGCCAGCGGCAAGGCCACGAGGAAGTGACCTGGTGGTGGGGAGGGCTGTTTGGGTTGGTGGTGGCCTGGGGAGATCTGAGGCCGCGGTGCCTCTGCGGGCCCTGCCGACTTCCGCTATAGCGGGGAGCGATGCGGCAGGCTCGGGGCCCAGAAGCCCATTGTTAGAGCGGCTGCAGACACTGGGTAGTGGCCGCTGTGGTGTCCATCTGCACGGGGGCAGCGTGGCTCTTCCTGCTGCACCCCAGGGCTTCTGCTCCACCCCCGGCTGATCAAACCTTCCACGCCAGCCTCCCTAGCTGCGGACATCTGTCAGGCTCCCTGGGGTCACCGTGAAAGCCAGCTCTGTCCTTCCTTTACGTTTCTGACAAACCAGCTGCATGGCAGTGCTTCCGCCACACCAGAGCCGCCCCTGAGGCTCACGGCCCAGCTGGGGCTGCAGCCTGACCCCAGGCTCCGATCACATCCAGGTAAGAAGAGTGCCACTGTGTCCTCAGCACAGACAGCTGCATCCTGCCTGCTCACTGGAGACAGGCGTCACCTGTGCCTACGTTGATCTAGGCTACTTATTGTTTGCTGCTGTCTTATTTTGAGACAGCTTCTCCCTGGGTAGTTCAGGCTGCCCTTGAACTTCTGGAGATCCTCCTGCCGAGTGTGTGTGTGTGTGTGTGTGTGTGTGTGTGTTGAGGCTACGGGTGTGTGACACTGTGCACTCACTGAAAAGGTAACATCTTTCTTTCCTCTACCCTTTGCTTTTGAGTTCTGGCAAGGTCTTGCTATGTACTTCAGACTGGCCTGTGTAGCCCGTGCTGGCCTTGAACTTGCAGCGGTCCTCCTGTCTCAGCCTGCTAAATGCTGGGATTACAGCTGTGCACCACCATGCCAGACTTTTTTTTTTCATGACACCAGGGTTTGAAATCATGACCTTGCAATTGCTGTAATTGCCAGGTAGGCACTTGTGCCATGGAGCTATCTCCCCAGCCCCCAGTCCAACTTTCATGGGTGTGATTTTCCATAGCAGCAGGCATGTGCCCATTGATGGGCGGGCACAGTAGGTCACACAACACCCCATGTGGAATGGCCAGGAGCCAGAGATACACCCCTGGACCAGGACGTGCAGTTGACCATTAAGTTTTAAAAATCTGCGAGCCTCTTCCTACTATAATGTAAACAACACACAACTGTCAGCCCCTTCATCCTGGGATGACAGCATCCAGCCCAGCCCTCCCACCCTGTCCTGCAACTCACCGGCTGTCCTTTCGGCCCGGGAGGTCCAGGGGGTCCCTGCACAAACACAGAAGCATTTGAAGGCTGTTTTCTTTATCCCAGATCCCCTGGGAAGCCACTTGTGCCATCACAGGGTGAAGAGCTGGGTGGGTCAGCACCTCCTGCTGCCACAGGCCTCACTGGCTCCCAGGCTTGCTGCTGTGTTTGAACCGTGGACATCACCGTGGCCAGCTGTGCCCCTCTGTGAGCCCTACCCTGTGGCCTAGGCCACAGTTCCTGATTTCCTCTGGGCCCCACAAGGCACCAGAGCCTTATGGGACACTTAAATCTATGGAGCAGTACTTAGGTACGTGGCCGACACCAACCCGCAGACAGTGGGGCCAAGGCCGTCAGTTCAGCTACACGGCCTGCTTCTGGGTTTTCTGCGCTGTGGGATTTATTTATTTTGTATTTTCTGAGACAGGGTCTCGCTCTGCAGTTCAGGATGGCCTCAAGCTCACTCTGTAGCCCAGGCTGGTCTCCAACTCACACTGATCCTCCTGCCTCAGGCTCCAGAGTGCTGGGATTACAGGCCTGCACCACTATGCCCCACAATGAGGTGTTTTTTTTTTTTTTTTTTGTGGTGCTGGGGATTGAACTCAGGACCCTGTGCTTGGCAGGCAAGCGCTTATTCTACTGAGCTATCTCCCAGGCCCTTGAGATGTGGTTTTTAGAGTAAAAACTGCAAGTCATGAGGTCCGTGAAGCACAAGATAGCCAGTGACAAGGTGCTGTAAAGAGCTAAGGCCGTTGCTACGCCTCCTGCCTGGGTGACTGCAGAGCCAGGGCTCCTTGTGAAAATGTTCCTCAGCACCAAGGAAATTTGCTTTGTGAAAACAAATGGACTTCTTGTCACAGTCTGAAGGAGGTGGCGTGCACCCACCAACTGTGAGGACTCAGGTCCCTGAGCAGACACTGCCCGCTCCTCAGGCTCTGTGGGTCTGGAGCTCAGAGCCTCCTGGATACCTGCTCTGGTCTGGGGTTCCCTCACTTCCGGCCAGAACCTCAGGTCTTACTGTGGAGCACTGAGGCAAAGCAGCGTCTGAAGCCTACTCTCTGTGGCTTGGGCTGGGAATCCTCTCCCGAAACTCCTGCCCCCTCCAGTAGCCCCCCGGCCCCAGCAGCCCGCACCCTCCACCTAGGTCCCTGTGTTCATGCGGGAGTGTGGGCAGCCTCCACAATGGTGCAGGGTGCCTGGGTGTGACACTTCCTGCCCTGGTGGCCATGGCCTGCGGTACCCTCACTGCCCTGGCCACGGCCTGGGCTTGGTGGTCCTCCCATGCAAGGCCCTTCCCAGAAGAGCCCACGTCCTTCTCACAACTATGGGAGTTGCTTGCTCTGCCTAGGGTGACAGGCCTTTGTCACATGGCTAGGTATGTGTCCAGACCAATGCACTATTGCCTGGGAAGGTGGCATACAGAGCTCAGATCAATACGAAGTGGCCCGAGTGAGTGGGCAACTGCGACCCGCGCCCTCCCCCAACCCTTAGCCGGGCAGCCTGTGTGGAGAGAGGCCTGCTCATCACACAGGCCCCAGGGCCTGGGCCGGCTGCTCTGCAATGACCTGGCCCAAAGGCCCGCAGTACTTACTGGTCTTCCTGGAGCTCCAACTGGACCCATTGGCCCCTCGGGCCCGGGGCGGCCGGGAGGTCCCTGAGAACAGGAAATGAGAGTGTGTTGAGGGGGAGGCGCCCCAAGCTTGGGTTCCCGAGCTCCGAGCATCTCCTTGGATGGTTTCCAATCAAGTCCAGCTTACCTGGAAGCCGACCAGCCCGGGTTCTCCGGTCTCGCCCTGGTGGAGAGGACAAGAGTTCAGGGTTAACACCTCTGAGAACCTGGCCACTTAATGAGCAATGCTGCCGCCCACGGAGACTCAGCCACCTCCATGTGCCTTGGGGTCCGGGCGTCAGGAGTACAGGAGAGGGCCTGCCCCCCCAACAGGACTGAAAATGTCCGGATGGGCGATTTCGGGTTTCCCCTCACTCCACCAGCTCCTTGCCTTCATCCCGAGCACAGGGTGCACATGGGTGTGAGCCTCCACGGGTCGCTTAGCTCTGCCCCCACCTGCAGTCACCTACCCTGTATCTGTCACGTTCTTCTGGAGGCAGCGCATAAGGTTCGCCTTTCTGTCCTTTGGGTCCTTGGGGCCCCTACATTTGCAGGTATTTCATGCAATGAGAAACACAAGGAAGTTGGTCAGCAGTCAGTGTAGCCTGGTGACTTGGAGGATGGCGGCAGTGGCCCATGCTTCCTGGCTCCTGGGGCCCTCAACACCGGCCTCTACGTTCAGTTCTAGGGGTGAGGCCTGGCTTCACGCTTACCCAACAGCACCTTTCCTCAGAGTTAGGCTGCAAGTGCTTTGTGGGATTTGCTACAGTTTCAGAAGCCCAAATGGAGCCACTCTGAATTTGTCCTCCAGCGCATCTTGAGGTTGTTTTTTCCTAGAATGACTTAGGTGCTCTTTGGCACGAGCCCTAAGAGGCCAGCTGTGGGGAGAAACTCGGCCCCTCTTTAAAACTGGAATGTGCTCAGGACAGGATATACACATACGTGTCGTGGCATGAATGTCTCTCAATACCTGCTTGTACTGTTGACATTTTAAAGTAATACATGCAACTCTTGGCCATGAAGTGTCTGACAGAACTTGGAATTGGTGAGCTGATTGGAACGCTGCACCATATAGAAAAGAAATGGCAGCTGGAAGGCAGAGGTGGACTGCATGGCTGGGGAAGTGAGTTCTCTGCAGGGTGGAGACAGGGAAGCTGCTCCTGGGCTCTTCCCACCTTAGGCTGCTTTAAAAAAGAAAAGTCTTAAAAAGCCACTTTTGGGTAGAACCCTGAGTTTGGGAGTGTTGCATAGCCAGAAGGCAGCAGCACTGAGCAAAAGTTTGTCAGGATTCTTTGCGAAGACCCTAAGCAATGCAGCAGGCCACAAAATTGCTATGTCAAAATTCTTCCCCGGAGGCTGCGAAGGGCCGGCCTCTCTGCGAAGCTGGGGTCTACGGGACACAGAGTGGGGGCCTCAACGTGGAGACCAGGAAAGGCTTTGGGGAGAATTCAGAGAGGCCGACGTGGACCAAGCCCCAGCCCCTACCTCACGTGTAGGAAAGAGTGCAGCACCTCAATCCCAGGACCAGGAGGCCCTGGGCGCTGTGGGGAAGCAGGAGGCTCTGCCTGCCACAGTGATTGGGGTCCCTGGTGATGCCCACGGCCAGGTGCCTGCCCTGATAGGGCTCCTAGGATAGTGTCCTCCAGGGGCCCAGCCTGGGCATGGGGCGCACAAGCTATAGTAGCTTCCTGCATTTGCCCAGGTGGGTGTCCACCTCTGCTCCAAATCCCCAAGCCCACCCCATGCCCCGACTCACAGGAGCACCGGTGAAGCCCTCAGAGCCGGAGGGCCCCTGTGGGCCTGCATCGCCCCTGGTCCCATTGCAGCCATCATAGCCAGGCCTTCCCCTGGGCCCACCCTGGCCTGGATGTCCCTGGGAAAGAGAAAAGCAGGTGAGGCTTGCAGCCCACGAGGGTTGCCAGTGTGCATGTAACTGCTATATAACAGCTGTCTGCATTCTGTGTGGCCATGGCCACGCGAGAGTCCAGGGAAAGGACTTGGACAGGGCCAATGGAGGAGTGGAAGATGAGGCCAGAGGAAGCACAGAGAAGCCCAGGGCTGTCTGCCTGGCTCCTTGGGACATCCATATCGCACAAGGCAGGGGCAGGGGCAGCTCCTGGATGTCTATAGAAGAACCCAGGGCAGCAGCCATTCCCAGTTGTGCCCAGCCAAATTTCAGGCAGTGAGCAGGAGAGCCCAGACACAGCCAGCTGCACCCTGGAGTGACTCTGTGCATGGCTTGGCTACGTGGGGAGCTGGGTGCTTCTTGCTGGGAAGAGAGCTCGGAGGTCTGAGCCTGAGCATAAAGTACGCGCCCTGGGACGTTGGCAGAGCCAGAGTCGGCTAGGCTTGGTGTGTGGACGTCTCCACAGAGTGGCTGGACATGTGCGGCTCCTGCATGGCGTGACCTCAGTGTCCGGTTCTTCAGGCGACAGACACTGAGTCTGTGCCTTGAATTGTGCAATTTTTTTGAAGCTTTGGATTTCTTGATCATATATTGCAGAAAGATTTTCCTGAACAGTAAGACATCTTTTAGATTTCCTTTGAGAATTCTGGGAAATTTCAAGAGCCATGAATAAACCCTACACTCCATGCCTTGTGCCCTGGATGGTATTAAGAAATACTAGGAGGAAGATGGTGTTCTTCCTTGGTTGGCACAGCTCTACTGCAGAGGCTGAAGTCACTGCTTCAAAGTCAGGCGAGGAGGCTCTGGAGCCAGAGGGTTTCTCAGGGCCCGTTTACACAACGGAGCCCTTAGCAGTGCCAGCATTTGGCAGCTTTGGAAATAAAGACACCCGGGACTTCTGAGCAGCTCTGTCAACTTCAGCAGGAGAAAACCGCCTGCTCAAGGCCGTGTTCTGAGGCTTTTGCCTCAAATACACCCTTGCATTCTTTATCCACTTCCTGGTTGGCCTGCTGCACTTTCTTATCAGAACTGGACTGTGTCACCTGAAATGGTCACGTAACACTGATCTGAGCTTGACACTGGGCTTCCAAGGAAGACTTAGATCAAGCTAAGCATGCAGTGGGGTCTCAGTGCTGGATTCTGTGTGTGTGCATGAGATGTGATGGTTGGCTTTTCCTGCATGTCGCCAACTATGACTCTGAACTGGCTAACAGGGTCCCCCGGTTCCACGTTGGTGACCTGACTGGTTAGGACAGGCGATCTCCGTTGGCGAGCTCAAGCAGCGTCTCCATCCCACAGAAGCGCCCACCTCTCTCTGGG
>PVKN010004868.1:0-32301 GCA_004027915.1 Capromys pilorides
TCCTGATATTATCTAGACAAGATCTCAGGTCTGCATCTTGTCCTCTGAATAGCTACTATGAAGACAACAATATGTATGGTATTAATTATTATATTTTTTATTTTTTAATTATTGTAACTATCCTACTAACTTGTTTTGAAACTGTTTCATTGCTATTTTACCTTTTTTCTCATTTATTTATTTATTTATTTTTAATTTTATTTATTTATTTGTTTGCTTGTTGTGTGTGTTTGTTTCTTTATTTATTTATTATGTGGCTGGCTCAGCCTGCCCTGGTGGTGGGGCTGGCCCAGCATGTGGTTCCATGGATTGAACCGCAGTCCCTGCAGTTGCCTGAGCTTTCCTAAGCAGGCGCTTTAGACCACTGAACCATCTTGCCGGCCCCTTTTTTCTCATTTAAATGAATGAAAAGAAAAAGAAAAAATAAGGTTTAGCTGCTCCTTTCAAAATACCAGCACAAAGTGCCTGCATGGCAAGGGCAAGGTCCTGAGTTTGATCCCTGGTTCCATAAAAAATTAATTAATTAATTAATTAATTAAAAAATAAAAACAAAAGACCATCACAAATTGGCAGCAAAATACAGTGGCTATCTTTCACTAAGCCAAAGTCTGTCTGAGTTATATCTACCTCGGGGTGAAGGGGTTCCTTATAAATACAAAAATTAAGAATTTGCTTATTTGTTCCTTGGACTCCGGCTGCTGGGAGTTTTGTTACCTACCTCACTTGCTCAGTTCACGGGTCCATGTTGCAGTTGTATTTCCCAAAAAGCTGTGTGCCAAGTTCCCAGGATGCAGTCTGCCCCTGCCTCACTGACCCACTTCACTACGAAGGTGTTTATGAGTCTAGAATGGTAGAATAGGAGTTCAGGAGACAAAGGCGGTGAAGGGAATGAAGGGTATGAAGGGTTCAGAAAGTGTCTGGGGGATGCTCAGAGCATGGTGAGAGCAATGCAGAGAGCTCCACAGAGGCAAACACACTGTGCCAACTTTGAAATCACAGGAAAGACAGCCACGCAGTCACCCAACATTGTCTGTTGACTGACTTTACTTCTTAGGCAGTGCCCAGGGACTCATTCACTGGTGACAAAAGCAGCCATGTCTGACTCATGACTTGGGTTCATTCTGCCTTCCTTGTCCTTTCATAGATTAATTTGCTTATTCCCCAAATGCTATTGGTCATCTGATTGCGCTAGTAACTCCGGAGGCTTAAAAACTGATGAAGATGTCATCTTATTCTCAAAAAGCTTTTCATCTGCTTGGCTGTCCTCATGTACTTTAAAAGTCATAGCGTGAGGTAGAGGTTACTCAGTACCATGTAGCAGAGATAAACTGGAAAGATTGTAGGGGATGGGGGAGTTATTCTCTCAGGCTGAGCGTGTTCGTGAAAGTTGATGCCTAATGCAGGAAATGGAAAAATTCAGACAATACAAGAATGGAGAAGGAGTGAGACTGCATTTCAAGTTGAGAAATGGGTTTCAAGGACAGATAAGGGGAAAAGGTCGAACACATCCGGAGGGAGCAGTGCTTCAGTGTGGTGGCTCTGCAGAGGACATGGAGGACGCCCAAGACAGACTGCCCATCTCGAATGCCTTCTCCAGTGTGGGATGCTTTTATACTGTTGTAATTAAAAGAAACTTAAGCTTACCCATCCAGAGTTACATCTTAGAAGGATAATTTTAACAGAAATCTAGAGAACACTGTGGATAAAATCAAGATGGGCCAGAAAGGTGATCAGCATTATTTTCAATGGTTTAGGTAGGAGACAAAGAATTGTTCCTGAGCTTGTGGGATGGATGTAAGGAGTAAGGCAAAGCCAGAGTCCCACAGCTATGGGGACCCTCTGGCAGGGGAATGCCCACATAAAGAGCTGGGGACAGTGCCAGGGTGACCAGCACCAGTGGACGATGAATGGAATCAAGTGACTGGGAGAACAATACCCACTGATCCCGGTGTGCTCAGACCCTGTCTGGCCATAAGCAGCTTTCTGTGTGGAGTCTTCAAATTCAAACCATCAGGAAACACCCTGCCTCTAATAACAGAATATTTTCCTAAAATTTCTGTCTTTTATAGTAGAAATCTTTTCGTTAAAAATCCCTGCATGTATTATGATCCATCAAACTTAACCACTCTTTCTGGTATTTCCTGCAAGTGGCGGTGCCCTGTCCATCTTCTGATGAACTTTCTTCTAGCTTATCCTACCTCTTGGTTAAACACCATCTACACCTCTAGTAAATGTGTCAGTTCTGTCTAAAGAACCACCTACTAAAATCTCATGTTAAGAAAGGATTGAGCCGGGCGTGGTGATGCACGCCTATAATCCCAGCACTTGGGAAACTGAGTCAGGAGGATCAGTGCGAGTTTGAGATCAGCCTGGGCTACAAAAATTAAGCTCAAGGCCAGCCTGAACTGCATAGCAAGACCCTGTCTCAAAAAAAAAAAAAAAAAAAAACCTAAATAAATAAATATCTCACCTCTATTGCATTACTCAGTTTTTTCTACTGAGAAGTCTTCACTTCCCATCTAGGTTTTCCCATCCTAAGAGAATCAACCCCAGCTCCAAGCTTCCTTAAAGTCTGCCTCCACAGAGCTAACTGCACACATGCTTCCCGCAGTCCCTGTCCTCGGGCCAGTCCTCACACGTGTTCTTGGACTGGGGCCACTATTTGTAGGTTCACATCTGTTCTGCATCGGATCTCTGCAGTCATCATAGCGTTGCTATTCAGTTCTAAGACTTTTGAGTCCAGAGCGAAGCTGTGCCTCTCCTGTCCTTACCTATAACTGGTACTTAACAAACTTGATTAACACTAGCTACCTGCCGACACCCAGAAACGACCGTAAACTCAGCGGAGTGCACTATGGCAGTACGAATGTTTGAATGCAAAGCTACCCTAGAAAGGTAAGATTCTGGGCAAGCCTACGCCAGTGCACAGAGAACGCAGCTGGAGTCCTCACTGGGCTCTTGTCCCGGGCTCCGTCATTAGGTTCTCTGGATCTCAGACCAGGACACTCAGGGCAGGGGGAGGCGCCTGCATGTCCACAGAGCCCCCCAGCTGCCGCTGCCCCCAGGGAGGCGTGTGGGGTGCAGCCTTGGCTTACAGCAGGAACGGGGTGTCAGGAGGCCTGGACATAAAGTTCCATCACTCCCTGGACTGGCTTTCTGATCTTAATTTACTAAATTTCATTCAGCTTCAACTTCCTTGCCTGCAAGACTGTGATCCTAACCAAGCTGCTTGCTCTTATAGGGTAAATAAATGCTGGAAAAGGAAAAAAGGGAGGAGAAAAAGGACAAGAAGGAGGCGAGACGGGTCCTGGCCCTGCACCGGCTCCCCGGGATGAACACAGCCAGCACGGGCCAGTACCAGAAAAGCAGCAGAAGCCCTGGAGCTGGCGGCGGCTGCTAGAGGAGCTGGTCTGGGAGCACCTGAGGCCAGCCTGGGGGATGCACGAGTCGGGAGGGCCCCGCGAGCTCAGACCTTCCACCCATGCGTAGACTGCAGGACCAACCAACCACTTATGTAATGCTGGGAACCAGGAATAGTTCTTGTTTTTTAAATCTTTAAATGAAAATATTTATTTATTTATTTATTTATTTGTTACAAGGTCTCACTGCACAGCTCAGACTCGTACTGATCCTCCTGTTTCTGCCTACCCAGCGCTGGGGTTACGAGTGTATGACACCATGCCTGGTTTTGTGGCCAAGCCTGAGCCACCCAGGGTTCCATTCAGCACTGGGGATCAAACTCGCATCCCTGTGCTCGCTAAGCAGACACTTAGACCGCTGAGCTATCTCCTCCCCAACCCAGAATATTTTGTATGAACTTAATGTAAGAATGAATTTACGTAGAATCCAAACTTCAGTGGTCATAAATGACACACTGCCGAGTCCCAGCCACACATTTTCATTTGCATGTGGCTGTGGCTCTTTCCTGGGATGGCTGAGTTGAGGACTCCTAGGATAAAGCCTGGGGCCAGCAGAGCCCAAAATGTCCCCACACATTGGAAGGTGGCAATGGCTTGGATGCCAGCAGCTGACACCATCAGGTAATGACAGTGCCTGGGACTGTCGTGTGAATGTCATCACCCAGAGACTGCAGGCTCACCGGGTCCCCAGTCTCCCAAAGAGTGCAAGACCTCCACCGTAGAGCTGTAGCCATGTTTGTTCTTGTTTCTGGGGCACTAATGCTCAGGAGCTACAGTTAATGGTACAAAAGTAATGAAAGGTTCTTAGAAATGATAAGAGTTCAGAAATAAGAGGAATTGGAGAGATAAATGATGAAGTGGGATAAGCAGCCATCAAGAGTCCCTGGCCCAGGATACGCGAATGTATTTGGTTGTTGTAGAATCTCACTACACAGCTTGATCTCAAAGGGAGCCTCTCATCTTCAGCCTCCCCAGTGCTGGGATTACAGGCGTGTGCCACTAGGTGGGGACTCCGTGGCCAGCTTGACACACGGGAGCAGGTGGAGAAGAGGGCAACATGTTATGTGGCGGCGGGGATCAAACCTGGGTCCCTCAGCTTGCCCAAGTAGGAGCTTAGTCCACTGAGCCATCTCGCTGGTCCTCCCAACCCACTTTTAAAGGCAGTATTTATTATCCAAATACTATTTTTCTTAAAAATCAACGCATTTCTGTGCTATTTGGAAAATACAAAAACAGAATATAAATTGGTTATGTCCTCAGTACTAGAGACAACCATATTTAAGTAACTTTTTACCAAATTGTGCTTTTATTATACAAAAGTTATATATTTTTTAGTTGGACACTTCTCTAAGATCTTGATATATTCTTAGGAAACACTGGTTACTATAAACTATAAATAACTACAGAAATGTTTATATAAATTTGGGCTGCTTTCAAGGGACATAAAAGACAGTCAACAACAAAGACAATATTGAGATCAATATTGGGGTGTGTGTGTCGTACGGGTTTTAAAACCACACCAATTTGGAGGACAGCTGCCTTATGCAAGCACTGTGAAATGAAACATTATCTTTGACCATGTTCATTTTACTGTACATCCATTCTTAAATCCATACCAATATGATCAGGAAAAGAGTTCTCCCTTCCCTAAAAAAGACAGCAATAATCTTATCAAAAATATTTTATTTACAAAAAAATCAATTATACTATACATCCTATACTGGAAATACATTGAATAACTGCTAAAATAAATACAGGCAATTAATTCAATTTTTATAAGAACGACAGAATTTGACATTTGAGTGTTATAAAAGCTTAACTTAGAACATAAATAGTTAAAGAGGCAAACTCAAGTTTTTATCTCATTGATTGGCACGGTGTCTGCTCCCCACAACTCTTGAATCTGCAAGTTTCAGAATGTGCATGGACGTGGGTGTGCTCGGAAGGTAGAGTGCAGCTTTCTCTCGGGATCAGTGTAACGCAGCTGCCTGCAGCGGGGAGCCACGGAACCGGCAGCGGGGAGGCCCAGAGCCGGCAACGGGGAACCACGGAGCCTGCAGCGGGGAGGACCGGAGGTGGCAGCGGGGAGCCAAGGAGACTGCAGCGGGGAGGCCCGGAGCCGGCAGCGGGGAGCCACGGGGCCTACTGGGGGGAGGCCTAGAGGTGGCAGCAGGGAGGCAGAGCCTGCAGCAGGGAGCCACGGAGCCTGCAGTGGGGAGGCCCTGAGGCAGCAGCGGGGAGCCACGGAGTCAGCAGCGGGGAGCCATGGAGTTGGCAGCAGGGAGCCACGGAGCCGGCAGTAGGGAGCCACGGAGCCTGCAGTGGGGAGGCCCTGAGGTGACAGCGGGGAGGCATGGAGCCGGCAGCAGGGAGCCACGGAGCCTGCAGCAGGGAGGCCAGGAGCCTGCAGCGGGGAGGCCCTGAGGCAGCAGCGGGGAGGCCCACAGCCAACAGCGAGGAGCCACGGAGCCGGCAGCACATGTGCACGCGTCCAGCTCGCCGCAACGCTCTTCGCGGCTGTCCGCGCACTCTGCCTGGGTTCTAGCGAGGGTCTCCACAGCACCCACTACGAGACAAGACGCCCTCCAGAAGGCCCGACTACATCGCCCAGGCTCCATAGCCACGAGGCTTACAAGTTTAGAGCACCTGGTTTGTCCTGTGCGCCAACTCTTGATTTATTGGTGAAGCCGTAATATCCTTTCTACTACCATAGACACTTTTATAGACGCCAAACCAGAAGAAATGAAGCCACCATCCAGGCAACTTAGAAGGGACCGCCCTGGACAGCCAAGGAGTTCCCACCCACCTGAATCTGTACGCTTCTGCTTGCTAGAACGTCTCCCAGTTACCCATGTAAACATCGTACCAACATGTAATATGGAGGTGGCAAGCAGAGAGAACAGACAGGTGACGTACAGGGACACATAGCACTGCATGGCCAGCGACTCATCCAGATTAGATAGGTTTTCTGTTTCCCATTTGACTTGGCCTGGGAAAACCTGCCGGAATTGCTAAAGGTGCCTAAGCCTTGGTGCTCGGGCTCGGTGCAGTGCCGGGTAACCACTATCTTCTTTCCATGACTAGCCTCCCTCAACAGAAGAAAAGAAGAAAAAGAACTGCAAGGAAAAAATTGCACTTTTCCACCCTTTTGGCCTTAATTTTCAATGATTTTTTGTTTTTGTACACAAGAAAATATGTATGTTTACTAACAATGTGTGACAGTTACATGGACCTTTCCCAAGACAAATTAAAATATAGTTAAAATACTGAAAGCTGTAAAATATGTTCACAGAAATAAACTATTCAATTTTAAAAGGTAGAAAGACAAAAACATTTTATTCTATGATAAACATCAGTCAACCAAGCTTCACATTTTGGGCAGGTATTTTTTTTAGGAATGGTTTTTTTTTTCAGAACCTATTTCATTAAAAAAGAAAAAAAAGAGGAAGAACAGGTGTATTTTGGCAGAGAATATAAAATATGCAAAATTTGTTTTAAAAATTGGCATATAAAATTTTAAAACACAGAACAATTATATCAAAATATAGCACAGCCTTTGAGATTTCCTTTGGCATTTCATTTGGCACAATTAAAAAAGAGAATGCTTCTAAAACATTAGCTATCGCGCAGTCCATAAGTTAGGTGTGTAGGCTGAAGGAGCTTCGCTTGAGTTTCCCCAGCCCCTCTCTCCTGTGAGAAGCCACAGAAAGCACAGCTAGTGAGGTATGTAGGGCCAAGGCAGCCAGGCGGCACCCGGGAGGACCAAGTGCATGAACAGAGGGTCCTTCCGTTTTCGTAGACATAACAGGTTACCTCAGAGGGTCCTCTTATTGATAAGTCATTTTACTTTGGCAGAATCAAAATAAACCATAGAAGTGTCTTTGTTCAAGTTCCAGCAGCAGTGATCTGGGTCTTCCTGACGGCGCTGTCTGTCGCCACGACCTTACGGCCCACGAGGGAGTCCCATGAGTGTGGCTGCAGACGCCCAGCCAGGCAGGTCATACGTCCAGCACCATGTCATATTGTTGTTCCTTCTTCCGCCGGCCACACTTGTTGATGAGGACCACGTACAGTGTTAACAGCATGACCCAATAGCATGCATAGATGAGCGTTCCGACAATTAAAACTGTCTGTTTGGATTCAGAAAATGGCTTTTTAGATTCCTTATAAATGGTGAAGATCACGCCACCCAGAAGAATTGTAAACCACACTGACACTGGGATGAGTCCGATGAAGTTGACCACGATGGTTTTCCTTCCCGATGTGCCCCACCCGGCTTTGTTTATTGTTGCAATTGCAAACATCTTGGCAGGAAGTAAACTTGACATGTACAACACAGAGTAGAGAGACATGAAGACCATGACAATGTTTCCTCGAAGGCAGCTGGCGAAGGACGACTTGATGAGACCCACTAGCTGGACAGTCAGCAGGAAGAGGAGGATATTCCAAATCTTACCCCTGTAGAAGAGCTGGATGACCGTGGCAATGAGAAAGAAAGGGAAGAATCCAGTGATGATGGCTTCATAGGTCATCCACAAGTGGTGCTTGTGGAACCACATGGCGTTGTACAGCCACTCCCGGAAGTAAGACTTGCTCCAGCGGGTCTGCTGGTTCAGCCATCGGAGATACTCAATTGGTGTTTCGGTAAGGCACTTGGAGCGAGCTGTGTATTTGGTGGCGTAGCCCAGACTCAGCACCCGGTTGGTCAGGTGCCTGTCATCGCCAAAGCTGCATTGGTTGCCCATGAACTCCTGGTTGTACCAGTCTTCCACAAACTCATGCAGCAGCGAGTTCCTGTACATGCCCAGGGGCCCACTGATGCACTGGACACACCCGAAGTAGGACTGGCAGGCTCGCTCAATGTTGAACGCCATCCAGTACCTCACACTGCTGAGGAAGGAGATCCAGGAGTCGTACTTGTTTAAAATCTGCAAAGGAAACGAACAAGAGGAAACAAAGGTAAGCTTTGGCCGCGATGCCAAGCCGCCTCGGACCATCTCGAGGTCACTGCCTAGCATGAGATTCGGCACTCTACGCCCCGATTGTGACTTCCTCCCATTTCTGACATGGTGACATTTTGTCTGCTCAGAGAATTCAGCTGTGCATGCCCACTAGCCCCGGATGCGCCTCGCATGCCTCCTCCCTCTTGGCTATGGTGGGAAGGCCTGATCGCCCCCGGCCCCGCTCTGCTCGCTCGCTGGCTGCCTTGACGCTACAGCCCCGCTGCACTTGCTCTGCTCCCTCCCAGTGAAGAGACACTTAGCACGGCTATCCTGCTGCATCGGAGCCTTGAAATAACGGTTTTGTATAAAGATGATTACAAAGCGCAAGCTCTCCTTGGTATAGTATCTAAGGCGTTTTCTTTCTTCTTCTTACCGGGGATTGAACTCAGGCTGCTGCACCTGCCAAGCAAGCGCTTATTCTACCGAGCCATCTCCTCAGCCCCACTAAGGCATTTTCTCAGTCACATCTTTACTGCATTTTTCTCTGGAATCTGCATGCGTCCTCACTCTTTGTTTTCTCCTTTTAATGCAGCTCCTCTGCCATCTCTGCTGCCAAGCAAATGGGTGGGCAGGATGGCAGAGTGACAGCTAAGTGTCAGTGTGAACTTCCACACTTTTCACTGTTTGCCAAAACCTAACCTCGAGTTAGTTCTGAGGCCTCCTTGAAGTCACTACAACTGCTTGCCACTGCTCCACGCACTCCTCTTTGTCATAAGGTTCAAATCCCCTTCATTTGTAGGTATTGTTCGCAAATGGTTTCTCCACTGATGATAAAGCAATGGATCACACTGGAAAACTCACTTGTTATTTTTTTTCCTTTCTCACTAGTAGCAATTTAAGTCCCACCTTTTCTTTATTTTTCAATTTGTATTTTTATCTGTTTATCTATCTGTTTATTTATTTAATGTATTTGGCTGTTACACGGTCTCACCATGCAGCTCAGACTCACGCTGAACCTCTGGTGTTCAGCCTCCCGAGTACTGAGATTCCCGGAGCAGCCACCTCGCCCAGACTCTGTGGCCGGCTCAGCCCTTCCCAGGAGAGTGGCTGGCACGGCACTTAGTGCCAGGGCTCCAACCCGGCCCCTGCACTTGCCTACGCAGGTGCTTTAGTCCACTGCACTATCTCACCAGTCCTCAGTATGTATTTTTCCCTACCACAATCTGACCAGAGTTTAAACACAGAGGTAGGTCACATTATGCATTTTCTACCTACGACTTCACTTCTTCCCCTCTTGTAATGAACTGAATGTCAGGGTCCAATTTTAGGAAAACTTTGATCCTTAAGTTTTTGGCTTGAAGATCTATAGAGGAAAGCAGTAGCCATCTTTGTTACATTGTACATAACCACCAGCCACTAAGGATGCAAGCTCTCCTCCAGGACTAAGCCAGGGGATCAGACATCACTTGGATGCACACAGAAGAAGAGGTAGGGCAAGGCACGTTCTCATGTGTGCAAAAGTGAGGGGCCACACTTGACACAGCACTGGGGCGCAATAAGCGTGTATATCATAACCAGTGAATACTGTTCCAAGTGTCTCATGCCAAAAATGAAGCTTACGCACCTGGACATCGCCCCCAACTCCTCCAACCATGGGGTCTTCTTCTAGAACTTTCACCATCTCCACAGATGAAGCGGGGTCAAGCATGGTATCTGAGTCACACACCTGTGAAGAGGAGAGCAGAAAATGAGTTCAAGCCAAGAGCGCTCTGTGAACGCGTCTCACCCCTTACAGCGGGGCCCGAGTGCTCTGCCTGCTGCCTTCCGGCCCCATGGCCTCAGGAGTCAGCTTCACAGGGACCACAGAGACTTGTGACTTCACGCCCAATGCACTGTTCAGCTCCCAGCAGGCTCAGTGCCTAAGGGAATGACGCTGCATGGTGGACTAGCTAAGCCAAGCACCTACGCAGGCTCGCCAGAGGGCTGCCCCACCCTTTGGCCAGAAGAGGCTCAGGTCCCCACAGCAGTCAGGGAACGGTACCACCGGTGGCTTTCTTATCAACTGCCTTAATAAAGCAATTTTTATCAAGGAACCCTAAACTGTGCCCTAGTTTTGAACAGTAAGATACTCTGGCAATATGGTGAAGGGAAGACACACTTCTCAAGGATTTTCTAACATGCTAAACTTAATTTTAGTACAGCGAACAGAAGAGCAGACAGCAATTCTCCTATGGTACAGTGGGACAGAATTCTACTGAGAGAGAAAGACAGAAAGGAGCGGCGCTCCCACAGGTTGCTGTGCAGTCGGCAGCCCGCTGGCGGACTTCTCCTTCCCACACAAAAGACAGGAATTACACCTCGAGGCAGGGCAGCGGTGCCCTGGAGCACCCTTCTACCCGTGTGTGAACTGCGCTGCTGGATGTACAACCTTCCCTCAGTCCTTCCGTAAAGGTTGTGCGCGTCCTCCCAGGGCAGCGCTCTCCAGGGCGAACTGAGCGCTGGGCTGCATGATGCCCTCCCGTAAGGCCTCGCTCACTCGTGCACTCTGGGGAGAGCAGCACAGCCGTGGCGACCCCAGTGCGCTGTCCCGGGTGTCCCAGGCTCTGCATGCCACAGAACTCACCGCGGGGGAAGGTGCCGCTCCTTGCCTGCTGCGCATCACAGATGTTGGGCCCCTTTGAAACTCGCATGGAAGCTGCATCCCCCGCGTGAAGCTGCGGCACCCCAGGACCTGCGCGGGGCCCTCCCCAGCAAGCGCGAGGCGGGGCAGTGAGAGGTGGCCTCACACCTCTGCACCCCGGGGGGACAGCAGGAGAGCCCGGCCGGCCCCCTGCAGGCCCTGGACTGCTGCTAGCTCCGCAGCTGTGCTGTACGGCAGCCAGTCCTCTCCTAAGTCCGGCAGTGCCGAGAGGCTCAGCAGTTACGCCGGGGACACCGGGGCACCCCACATGGACGGACGGCTCTGCCGCGCAGACCACCGGCCCCTGCTGTCCACCCTCGGAAAGGCCCGCAAGCCTGGCTTTCTGGTCCAGACCAAATCAGGCCGTGGCTTCCACGCCGTGGCCTCCACGCCGTGGCCTAGGACCCCTGCTCCTTGGGGCCACACTGGCTGGTGAGCGCGCGCTCAGGGTGTGGGTGATGGCCCGTCCCCCAATGCCTCCTTTCCCTGAGTGCCCGTTATTAAGCAACACATGACTACACATAACCAAAGTAGTTTCATTAACGCCTCTATAAAAAATAATAGTAAAAGATCTCAGCAGCTGATTTGTAGAAAGGAAGGTGAGGTTCCCACGTGTCGCAGGGGTCCCTCGTTAGCTAAGGAGACTCCCATTTGTCAAGTTTCTCCCTTCAATTTTCTAATGGTTCTCTTTTTACTAATGAAAATATTGGTAAAACAAACAAACAAAAGGCCCATGGCAGTTTAAATGAATCATTAGAATGTAAGGACTTACACAGTCAATCCAGGGGATGCTCCGCTATAAAAGGTGAACTTAGTCCCCCTCTAGACTTACCAAATTTAGGCAATTTGGAGTTTAGCATCTAGATGTTCAAAATTGTACTTTTAGAAGTACTCATAGTCTAAATAAAAGCATATTTTTGGCATCATTTAAATTCAGCATAGTACCATTTACGTTCATCCTAGTAAACAGGATTTTACTAATACTGGGCTTAAATTCAAACATCACAAGCCTTAGAAAGCCACAGTCACCCCAAAGTGACACGCCGCCTCAGGGCCCCGCCTGTGCCTGTCTGGAACAGGCCCAAGGCAGCACGGAAGGCCAGTTACAATGGGGGTACAGAACGTCAAGGCTCGGCTACCTGGAGTCCAGCCCCCCAAACGCAGGGTGGCACCCACCTCTATTTACTCAAACAGTAAAAGTAAAACCAGAAGCTATAATAAGACTAAAAACAACAGGAAGGGAGCAACCCAGAGCCAATGTGTGAGCGTCTCAGCCTGCCTGGAAGCACAGGCGGCCAGGGCAACGGCCCCGTGCGTTCAAGGCTCTGCACATTTAAACGGGCCCCACCTGCCCAGTTGCCAAAGGCAGAGCGCCAGAGCAGGGCCAGCAGCTTTGTGGCCCGCCCGCCTGAGAAGGAGGCTCCCTCAGAAAGGGGAGGTCTCAGAAATCGTCTGGGCGGGAGTTTGGCACCCCGAGAGTAAAACGCTGCAGAGACTTCAGTTGCTAGGTATCGCCTGAAGGCTGAATGCTGACCAGAAAGCCAGACTTGGGCAGTCTGTCAAAGCAGCACCATCACACGGGCTTCTTCACACACAAAGCACGCAGCCTTAGCTCTTAAAATCCACATAACAAGGCAAAATCTCCTGTTGTCTCATGTCTGTTAGTGGCCAGGGCACAGTCTCAGACATGCGGGCTACTCAGCTCTGTGCTAGTCTCAGAGAGGGCTCCACCCCAGGTCACTCAGAACTGGGCCTCCCCTCAGGGAAAACTACAAGGCGTGGTCCGAGTATAGGCAGCAGAACAAATCGAAAGTCTCGGAGCCCACGCTGCAGGCACTCTTGAGTTTCTGAAAGCACATGATCAGTGGCTGTAAGATTCTGCACCAAGGAGACAGGGTAGAGAAGCAAAGTCTCACCGCGTGAGTAATGGGCGTAGAAAATATCAAAGACAAAAAGACATTGCTGGGGAGAACCGACCAACTCGGCTTGACCCACAGGATCAAAAGCATAAACCCCACCACCTTTGGGCACCTCTGTCCAGCCAACAGGGAGCCCCATCCCTGAACCCCTGACCAAACGTGAAGTGGCAGGGTGAGACCTACATGCAAGGTCCAGTCTACTATCTCTTTCATTATATCTTCAGGGCTATGCATAGTTTTATTTTTTTGATCACTGAAAAAATATTTTGTATGGTCAGCGAGATGGCTCAGCAGTCTAAAGTGCCTGCTTAAGAAACCTTAGGCAACTGCAGGGCAGGCTGAGCTGGCCATAAAAAAATAATAAAAAATAAAAATTTGTGGGTCCGCAAGATAGCTCAGCAGTCTTAGTTTCTTCTTTTTTAAACTTTACTTATTTATGTTATGGCCAGCTCAGCATGCCCTGGGGGTGGGGCTGGTGTAGCATGTGGTGCAGGGGATCGATCCATGGTCCCTGTGTTTGCCTAAGCTTTGCCTAAGCAGGTGCTTTAGACTGCTGAGTTATCTCCCTGGCTCCTACCTCAGCAGTCTAAAGTGCCTATTTACGCAAGCTTAGGCAACTGCAGGGACCACATGCTGCACCAGCCCCACCCCCAGGGCAAGGTGAGCCAGCCATAAATAAATAAAGTTTTGGAGCTGGGGAGATAGCTGAGTAGAATAAGCATTTGCCTGGCAAGCCCAAGGGCCTGAGTTCAATCCCCAGGTTAAAAAAAAAAAAATACATATATATATACATATATATATATATATATATATATATATATGTATATATGTATATATATATATATATATATAGTGCTACCCGCAAATTATAAGAAATTCATATTTCATAGTCCATGAATAAAGCTTGATTGAAACCCAGCCACGCTCACTCACCTACATAAACACCCCAGAGCTGCTTTCATAGGACAACAGCTAAAGTTGACAGTGACAAAGTCTATTATCATCTAGCCTTTTTTTTTTTTATCATAGCCAGTTCAGCCTGCCCTGGAGGTGGGGCTGGTGCAGCATATGGTGCCAGGGATCGAACCATGGTCCCTGTGGTTGCCTAAGCTTGCCTAAGCAGGTGCTTTAGACCGCTGAGCCATCTTGCTGGCCCCTATCACCTAGCCTTTTACGAACAAGGTTCATCACTCTGTGTTGAAAGCGGTTGTCAAGATTTTGCCTGTTTTCAGGACTAACGCCCACACAATCGAAAGCCCTAAACGCAACCTGTGATGCACAGCTCCTATCACCTGGGACAAAGCTTCATCATTACCCAGGGGTCAAAGCCAGACAAGGTAACCAACAGCACTTCGTGAGTTCCAAGGACTGTGCAGAGGTGCGCTGCAACCACAAAGTGCGAATCATTAAAGTCTGTATTCTTTACAGACAGGAATACCCTCAGGCCTAATTGGTCACGAGAGTCGTCATCACGAAGAGATCAGACACAGAATCACCCGGAACTGATTTCTGCACAGCAACTCTTGCCACAGGAAGGACCCTAGGCATATCCATAGCCACCGTCCACTCCAACGCATCTCACTCTACTGGTCTGACGACTTCACAGGCCTTTAAGTCAAAACCTTCTCTGGGAACATCATTGTTTGTTTTGCCCCACACCTTTCAAATTCTAAGACCCAGTCTAAAATGCTCTCTCGCCATGCTTGCTTTTTTGGTTGTTCTTCCACTTCATTTTTCCATTCACCTTGACTAATGGATCTCCTTTTTTCCTTCACATTCCACTTTAAAAGGCAAAGAAAACCAACACAGCAAGAGATGGGGCCAGGGAGATAGCTCAGGGGCACAAGTGCCCACCTGGCAAGGTCCTGAGTTCCATCCCTGGTTCCGGGGAGGAAAAAAAAAAAAGAACCAATGCCAACACAGCAAGAGGAAATCTTAACTGCTCCAGCTGCCTTCAATGAGGAAACAAGATGAAAATAAAAATCAAGACCTCAGGGCCGGTGAGATAGCTCAGCGGACTAAGTGCCTGCTTTGACAAGCACAGGGATCAGTGGTTCCACATGCTACACTGGTGCCAACCTTGGGGTGTGCCGAGCTGGCAACCTGAGTCCAGGCATGGTGGCCCATGCCAGTAATCCCAGCACTGAGGAGGCTGAAAACAGGAGAATCACCATGAGACTGAGCTATGTAGTACCCTGTACCAAATACATAAAAAAAATAAAAATAAAAGTCGACCTCTTGTGCTGCTACTAGTTCTACCCTTTTCCTATTCATAAACCTCAATTTTTGGAGGGGGGGGGGTCTTTTTGAGACAGGGTCTTGCTATGCAGTTCAGGCTGGCCTTGAGCTCACTTTTGTAGCCCAGGCTGGTCTTGAACTCGCACCTGATCCTCCTGCTTCAGCCTCCCAAGTGCTGGGATTACAGGCGTGTGCCACCACACCCGGCTCAATCCTTTCTTAACCTCACTGTTCATCTTACCTGTGACCTAGTCAGTCTATTTAATAAAATTTGAGGGCTGGGGAAGTAGCTCTGCAGTCTATGCACCTGCCTGGCAAGCACAAAGACTGGGGTTCAATCCCCAGTACTGCATGCTGTGCTGGCCTTGGAACGCTGGCTGTGCTGTGCTGGCCACCAAAATCAAGCATGGTAGTACTCATCTATAATCCCAGGCTGGGAAAGCTGTGAGTGGAGGATCACTACAGGTCCGAGCTGCATAGTGGGACGGTACATCAATAAATAATAATAATAATAGTATTTTAAAAAGTAAATTTGCTCTTGGTTCCTGCCACAATATAGCTACAAAGCAAACCAATTGTTTCACGCATTCTCAAGTCAATGCCTTTTTGAGACACGATCTTGCTATGTAGCTCAGGCTGGCCTTCAGCTCACTTTTGTAGCCCAGGCTGGTCTCGAACTTGCACTGGTCCTCCTGCCTCAGCCTCCCAAGTGCTGGGATTATAGGCATGAGCCACCACACCTAGCTCAAGCCAATGTCTTACAGAGAAAAAAAAGGAGAATAAAAAACTCAAAAAATAGGGCCTGGGGAGATAGTTCAGTAGAAAAAGTATTTGCCTGGCAAGTGCAAGGTCCTGAGTTCAATACCCGGTACCGCAAAAAAAAGATTTAAAAACAAAGTTACTTAGTAGGAAACACAAGATTGCTACTGTCTCTAAACCCCTAATCGTGTACCAGGGGGAACAAAGCACCTGCCACACAGGGCTTTGAAGCCCCGCAGGTCCAGGTGCCACCTGTCATTTCTCAGTGGCAAACGTGGTACTTACGGCTTCTTACCTGGGGACTCCTACCTCACCTCATCTCCAGAAGCCTCCATTTGTCAGGGGAGCTATCTGGATGGCCATGTTGGTGATGTAAGAATGCAGCAGTTAGTTAATGACAGTACATGGACATCGCGTACATAGCAGCGGCTGAATCATCACGAACCCTCCGCACATGGAAGCCGCAAATGTTAAGTGAAAAACCAAGATGAAGGCAAAAATTTCTGAAAGCAGCCCAGAGAGAGAAGAGTCTTTGTGATAATTACTATAAACAAGCTATGACTTAGAGAGAAGGAAATCAACCCTTTCTCCAGTAGCCAAGAAATTTAAATTAAAAAAGTTGGGGCTGGGGCGATAGCTCAGGGGCACAAGTGCCTGCCTGGCAAGTGCAAGGTCTTGAGTTCGATCCCCAGTTCCCCAAAATAAATAAATAAATAAATAAATAAATAAATAAATGTTGAACTCTACTGCAGGCAATATAAACATCTTTAGATTGGGTGGTTGACTAGCGAAAAGAAGATAATCAGACCAGTTTGCAGCTAATTCTTCTTCATCCATGATCCACAGTAAGTCAGTGGGAGGTAATGCACCACAACCTCCCGGCGCAGGGGCGGCCCCAACCCACTGACGTCACACAAGAGAGCTGAGTCTTCCTATGAACCTTAGCCTTCTGAAATGCAATGCTACTAATAAAAGCAACATGGTCTTCGGTGTAGAAAGTCTATAAATACAGAGAACTGACGTCCAACCTTAAAATCTACACACTCTGAGCTGGGGGTGGGGGCACACGTTTTTGGTTGTTTGTTTGTTTTAATGCATTGGGTACAGGGTCTCACTATGCAGCTCAGTCACAGTGATCCTCCTGATTTCAGCCTCCCCAGCACTGGGATTACAGGTGTGCGTCACTAGGCTCAGACTCAGTGGCCGGCTCAGCATGCATGTGGTGCCGGGGACCAAACCCTGGTCCCTGCAGGCGCTTAGCCCACTGAACTATTTCGACAGCCCTGGCACACATCTATAACCCCAGTTACTCAGAAAGCTGAGAGGAGGACTGAGAGTTTAAGGTCAGCCTTGGTAACTACACAAAACCCTGTCTCACTATAAAGTAAAAAGTTGGGGGGTGGTGCTCATGTAAAAAGCCCCAAGTTCCATCTTCAGTAATACTAATAAATTAAAGGAATACAACTGATATGAATAAAATTTCACTGTCTGGTGAAAGTACAATAATGTGATGGTTTCTGTGAGATAATTTATATGCACAGTAAGGGGGAAACCAGAAACTAAACTTTGCAAAAGTAGAATTCCGCATACAATTTAGAATTCTTCACATCATCGAAATGTTCATCAAAATCTCCCAGAGAAGTGAGGATTCAGACCATAATAATGGCCAGAGGAGCATGCGCAGAGCCCTGGGCTTCCTGCCTTGTGCGACCTAAGACAAAGGGAAAACTCATCCACTAGCGGTCATTCATTATATTACATTTAGGACTTCGAAGACTTAATCATGCACGCACGCGATGCCTTTCTTTTATGTCATAATTTTCAATTGATTTGGACTCCAGATAAGTGGAATGCAGATATGAGTACACGCTCATGGCTATAACTCTCCGGATAAGCATTAAATACAAAAACCATGAAATCTAAAAAACTTTAGGGCTACAAATACCCTTTGAAGTTAACAAGTAGAAACATCTCAGGAAAAAAATGCACTGAAACAATGAAAAATATTGATAATCATCAGCCTCTTTTTGGGGGAAGGGAATAAGGCGCAGGAAGGGTGATTTCTCTCTTAATTTGGTGAACAGTGCACTGCGAAGTCCAGCCTATGAAAAATCTCTGTATCGCACCACCCAAGAGGTTTAGCGCTTCCAGTATTTTTCTTGAAAGAAGATAGAAACATTCCTTGTTAGAATATATTCTCTGCACTGATACAGAACTCTAGTTCTGACCTGAACTCTAACCCTAATTCTCAGCCTAACCCTGTAACTTCTCCCTTATTAGGAAAGCTGGACAAGAAAGTTAACAGCAGGAGCAAAGCGGAGGTGGCACAGCAGCTGGGAGCAGGAGAGAAGGCACGGCTGCCTGTGCGCTGAGCCGTGAGACGCTCTTACGCAAGTTGGGAATTTGCCTTCAAAAGAACCAAATCAGGAGTGCCCCCTCCCTTGGTGGTGCTCAAATCTAGGGGTCTATAAGAGCCCCTAGCTTTAGGGAAAGGCAAATCGAAAAGGAAAGCAAGAGACAAGCCAGTAGCTGATGAATGGAAGTTCTCATGGGCTTAGCGCCGCTTTGCTCTCACCCTAGAACGTCACCATATGGCTAGGAAGAACCAAGAGGTCAGAGGCCATGAGGTGGGACCGAGCACAGTTCTTTGGGGTGCGGGGTCTGGACAGAACTTCAGCCCTAAATCAGGGAGCAGCTGCAGCACCAGCCAACACACAGAAATGGGAAGACCACGGCAACAAGTAGACTACCGGTAAGAGGACTGCTCACGAGCAGAGGCTAGGAGGAGACGTGCACACTGCCCTCGCAGGACCACGTGCCCGGGGCGGCTCCCACGCCAGCCTCACTGTGCCCACGTGGGACCATGTGCCCATGTGGGACCATGTGCCCACGCAGGACCATGCGCCGGGGCTGCTCCCATGCCAGCCTCACTGTGCCCATGCGGGACCACGTGCCCATGCGGCAGCTCCCACTCCAGCCACACTGTGCCCACGCAGGACCACATGCCCGGGGCGGCTCCCATGCCAGCCTCACTGTGCCCCACGCATAGGTTCCACCATCACCACTGGTGAGGATCATGAGGTTGGATCTCAACGAGCAGGTCGACTTGCAAATCCAGAATGCAGAAACGGTGATGGGCAGCCCCACCATTAGGAATTCTACAGCCTTGTTCTATTGCTCTTAAAGCATGTTGGATATTGAGGATTACACCAGAAGCAATGAATGCTCAGTGTCCCTTACAGCCTTTAGGAAAACGTTCTACACCTGGAATGCACACACCTGCACAGTGGGAAAAGCCCGATCAGGGGACAGCATTTCTTTTACCCCTTGTCTGTCAGATCGGTGGTCACTTAAATTGTAATACATATGATCAATGACAAAAAAGAGAAAATAAAGCAAGGAAATAACCTAATACTAAGGTTTATTTTGCTTTTTGATGTCATATTAAAGTAATACAAAAAAAGTAAATATAATCCCAAACTTTTTCAAATGAAGGTAAATTAAAAGGGGAAGTCCTGGGGGGATCACTATGAGTCTGACCTAGTAGTGAGACCCTGAGCACTCTATAGACTCCTCCCCTCTTCCTTAAAAATACAAATATGAACAATAATAATAATAATAATAATAATAATAATAATAGAGAAGCCTTAATCCATTGGTCTTACAATTTTTGCAAATAAACTGAATTTTGCTCACTGTGAATTTAAAATCCTTTTAAAATCTGTAACTATAAGTGCATTGCATTAGCACGAAAAAGCAGCAGAATCACTGTGCCACAGAGCTAGCAGGACTTGTGCGCCACTGTTTCAGTGTGTAATCTCATGAGAACTGGCCTTTCAAGGGGCCAGGGAGACAGCTCAGTAGAATAAGCGCTTGCCGGGCAAGTACAAGGTCCTGAGCTCAATCCCCAGTACCACAAAAAAGAGGAAGGAAGGAAGGAAAACACTTAGGGCAGGTGAGCTGGCTCTGAGGTCTAAAGCACCTGCTTAGGCAAGCTTAGGCAACCGCAGGGTCTGCAGTTAGATCCCCGGCACCACATGTTGCACCAGCCCCACCCCCAGGGCCAAAAAAAAAAAAAAGAACTGGCCTTCACTGAAGTTTTCCAGGGTCTTCAGAAAATATAACTAACTTAAAATTCATCCTCATCCTCTTTTTCATGCTTACATCCCTTCATCTTTATTTCTTGCCTTACCTTTTCTCCATGCTGCCGTTCTCACCATCTGTGGGGGCTGCTCTGCACCCTGAGGTGTCGCAGTCCCGTGGGTGGAGCCTGGGGCAGGGCTGCCCTGGGCTTGGTGCTGTGCCCCGTTCTTTAGTGAAAAGGCATCAAGCCGGGAGAGGAGCCCGCAGAGGACACTGGGACAGGTCCAGGGGCTGTGGCCAGCAGCGAATCCTCGCTCCCATGCAGACCACCACAGCGAGGCCAAGGAGGGCAGTCAGAGAGGCACAGGGCGGGCTGGGTACCCCGAGAGGGCATCAGCGGAAGAGGCGGCAGTGGGTGGGCGTGAGTGAGGGCGGTGGGACAGGGCCTGGGATTTGTCCTCAGCAGCAGGCAAGGTCGCCTGTTAGTGGTTATGCAGAGAGGACCTGGACAGCGTGCTGGGCGTGGCGAGGTGCAGGGTACCGGACTGGAGTCTTGAGAGCAATGAGCAGGACACACAAGACCCAGTGAAGAAAGCGTTTGACCACATGGGGGGGCCTGGCCACGTGGCCGCCCCCTGCCGGCATGCAGTCCTCCCTAACAGGAGGGAGCCCCCGGGAGTCCTCCCACCCCCATGTCTCTCCTGCATCGCCCCCATCTGTGCTTCCCTCACTCCGGGCCAAGGGTGTCCCTGCCAGCGCCACACACCGTCCTTCCTGTCTTCCTATGGGTTTCGCATCGTCCTTTCCAAAGGCTGAGCAGCCAGAAGGGAAGAGTGTTCTGTGTGGAAGGACCCTTACCAAACTGCCACTGTGGTAGGTCAAGGGGTGACGCGGCGGCGGGGGACTGGCTCAAGGGTGGCAGGACAAAAGTGACCAGTTTCAGATGCTACACCTTTGTACCCTTGTCTGCGTGCTGCCGCCTGGCTGGGTGTCTCAGGACATGCTGGGCCCAGCGGGGAACAGCTGCCGGACACAGTCTAGGGGGCACTGCAGCCTACAGGAAGGACAGTCCTCGGGCCTTCGGGGCCCAGACAGAAGGCCTACTGTAAGCTTTCATAGTTGGATTATTTTTTTCCTGGACAGTCACAAAGTAAAAGTTGTCAAGGATACAAACAAAATTCAAAACAAGCATGATGGAGAAGAGGATCTAGAAGGAGGAGGCCAAGCCAAAGGCAGAACCTGCACGGCGAGTGTCGTGATTAGAACCGGCAGATGCAGCCGCTGTTTTAAAAGCTAGAAGGAAAAGCCAAATATCAAAACAGCTGTTTTCGCATGGGAGGCATGGAGCATTTTTCTGTGAGTCCTCCCTAACAGACTTTCTCACACTTGTGTCTAGAGTACAGCTCCTCATCCAGGTGCCAAGTTGAGTCACGGAAATGCCACTGAGGACGCCTTATTCCTGAAGGTCCACCAGTAAGAAATGCAGAGAAAGTGTGGGATTAACATGCAGATAATACTAATACAGAAATGTCTCCAAACTCTTCTGATGCCAACTTTACTAACCCTACCTACAGTGACAAACAGCAGCTAGCATAAATGTTTAGCATGAACTATGTGGCTATAGAACAGTATTAATAGCTTTACTTGTATAGCAATGATGTTATCAGCAATTTCTGCTAATTGCTTATCACACAGCATCAGACAGTTACCGAGGCCATTGTGAAACCGCCTTCTCTCTTCTGCAGCCTGAGATCCAGAAAGGTGGACACGGTCCCTAGCTAGGAGCTCCTGGGACTTGAGCCCTAGCCAGCTGACCTCAAAGCCAGTGCCTATTTGCACCCCATTATTCCAAGACATGATGAGCACCCATGTGTCCCCACAAAGCCCCTACAGGATGGGTCGTTTTGAAAAGTAAAGATTTTATTTTTAAGAGGATGCGGTTTTTCTTAAACCAGACATATTTTCCCTTTTTGGTGTCACCGTGCTCAAAACTAAACTACAGAATGCTCAGAAAGTCACACATAGAAAATGCACGGGAACCCTACTAAAGGTTCCACAGAAGAAGGCCTCATAGAGCACTTGCAGGAGAACCGCAAAGCAGAGCGGCTGGCTTGGGACCTCAGAAGGGACCCAGCCCCTCATTTCCATGCAGGCAGCAGCCGCCGCCTTCAAAGGTCAGACAGGAGGGTGGAGGAGGGAGGGGGAGTGAGGTAATGCGGCCGCTGGGGAGGGAGGCAAGCAGGCTTTGGCTTGGCTCTGGGATCTGCTCGGCTTTTATTTTCCCTTTTCCCCCCTCACTTTCAATTTTGAATCTCTTGCTCCTCAATCAAAACTGCTGCCACCCTTTCCATGCTGCCCCGAGTCGGTCCGTGCACCCCACATTCTGTAATCCACACAGCTAAGATCCTTTGCCTCACTCAGGCAGACGCTGTTTTCCTACAAAGCCAGAGGTTTTTTAAGTGTGGAAAAGGACACTGAATTTAACTTGGCAGATCCAAGGGGACAGAGAAGAGTGGAGCGCGGGGGAGAAGGGAAAGAGGAAGGAGGCTGTCTTATTAAAATAATCTTGACTTCTAACCAGCGCCGTGGCACAGCCGAAGCATTTTCATAGATAGTTTTAACAGTTTTACAAGGTTTTTTCCCTTGCCTTTCAAAACGTGCTTTCAACGGTCATGCTGTTTTCCAGTGCAGTGAAAGGAGCCCTGTACTCAGGAGGGACAAGGATGGGCTCCGGCGTGGGACTGCAGGCACATAAAAGCCGCTTTGTTCCACCCTGTGTTTGCCCTGGCAGGACTCTGGAGACCTACCTGCACATAGTCCACACTCCGTCCCAGGGCTCGGAAGGCCGTGTACATGACTTCCCGCTTTCCACCCCACTTCTGCATGATGCACACGCTCTTGTTGGACAGGACCAACTGCGTCACATGCTGCGAGCTCTCTTGATGCGACTCCTCGGTCTCCCCGGGACCCTTCACATGGAAGTTGTTCTTCCAGACGTAAGTGGCTGACTTGTCCCGGCCCATGACCTCGCTGAAGATGTCCATCATGTAGAGGTCGTCGTCAGAGTTCCCGTCGATGACCATGACGACCTTGATCCCCGGGTAGGTGAGCCGCTTCACAGACTGCAGGCACTTCCGCAGGTAGTCCGGGTCTTCTTGATAGGCAGCGATGCAAAGAGCAACGGTTTTGTTCAACTTAATGGGGGTTTCCAGAGACTTCTTCATTTTCCGGTGCTCCAAAAAGGCAAAGAGGCTTTGGATGATGAGGTGTGACGCTAAGAAGGCACCATACAGTCCGAAGGAGAAATAGTAGTTGTCTGTCTGGATAAACTGGTAGCCCACGATGTAAGCAGCCGTGATTCCGAGAAGAAGGGAGACGCCAAAAAGCGTGGTTCCGATTATTCTCAGGATGCATATAAACCTCTCACAATGCATCTGGAACATAATCAAAGGATACCTGGGTTAGCCACCCTTGGCCTGGCTGCGCATGCCCACAGCGTCCCCGGAGGATCATGGCACAAGGAGGGGTTGGGGTTACACCAAGCTTCTCACTTTACTTGTTATGTGCTTTTCGTACCTTACTCTGCTCATTGCAAGACCAGGGTTCAGAGGCCCTCTGGGCCCAGCTCAGAGGGCCAGGGCAAGACTCCAATCAGGTGCCCGGGCTGCTGAGATACCACAGCGTATTTCAGCAAGCACCCGGCTGCTTTTGCTAGAATGTGTTGCATCTTGGGTCTATGTGTATGATCACAGGCAGGTGTGGAGATGACATTTCTTAAAGCCTGCAACGATCTTCCTTCCTGCACCACTCTTCCCCTCCACACCCGATAGCAGGAACTGTAAAACACACGCACAGATCTGGCGGGGATTCTCCCGCGCAATGTGCACCCATCCTGGCAGCCAGACGAGACTAGAGAGCAGGACACCTGGCCTCTCGGAGCAGCTCTTGACTAACTTTACGATCGACCTCTGCCAGTCACCGTACTTCTCTGGGGCTGTTTAGAAAACCTATTAAGCGAGAGAGTCCACGTGTGCTTCTCTCTACATTCCCTTGGGACCCTGAAGATCCTGCACCCCTAGGTATTCCCACAATGATCTTCGGAAGCCCCTCCGACCCTGAGCTGCGCACTTCCATTCAACTGTCACTGTCCTTCCTCCACCACGTCCGCTAGACGGTCAGACGCCGGGCCCCAGAAACCTTCCTGGAGCATGGCAAGCACGCGATCCATGTTTTAAAGGCAAATGAATACATGGATGCTTCATTTCAACAGAGGCGTTTCCGGCTCATCAAAAGGTAATGAATGTTAGACCTGAAATCTGCTTTAGGTCTTGGTAATAACCAGTCTTGAGCTCATCTCTATATTTTATACATATCCTAAATAGGGCACGAACCTTCCCACACACAGGAGCTGTATTTGTGTTTCGCAAAGCATTTCTAGAACACAGCACTGAAAGGACGCCTAGTACAACTCTTCCAGGTTTTTTTGATCCTTGTGATGTTTTATGTCCTCTACTGAGGACAGACTCTCATGAGCAAGATTGTTGGTATTAATGTAGTGTTTCATTTCCATATCAACTTTGGATATTTATCACCTATATTAGTACTTAATCATTTTTCCTTAATCCAGCTAGTTTTTGAAAGCTGAACATAGTTGCTTTAAACGAAAAAAATTTTTGCTACGCAATTGCTGCTGGAAAGCCTCTTGACATACTATTATATTTCCCTCATCCATGTATCAAAGTAAAACTTGAAGGTCCACGTGGACCTAGGCCCACCGTGGCTGTTCATGGCTGCGAGGCCCTCACAGAGCTTAGGCCTGGGAGGGCAGCGGTCTAGCGTTCACATTCTGCTGCACTGGGTCACACACTGAGAGGTCCTGACTGGCTGCGCATCACACACCTGATCAAACGTTAACATGGTCGCTGACAAAGCATGTCAGCTCTCAGAGACCACGTGGCACACCACAAGTGCAGTCCAGCCTCTGGATATCCGAGGGGGCCATTTCCAGGTGTGTCCTTGAAGAGTGCGGGTGCGTCTCTCTCGCCCTTCCAGGGACCTTATGCTAGCGTACCTCAAGACCCAAAGGCAGTGTGCCATGCCGAGAGGAGTGGCCCATCAATCAAACTGCCTGCCTCAGATTCTCCTGTTAGCAAGAACTACTTTCATTTTTTGGTACTGCAAATCGAACTCACGGCCTCATGCTTGGCAGGCAGACACTGTGCCACTGAGCTACGTCTCTGGTCCTAAGAAATAATGCCTTGATTTTTGTTTGCTTCCTTGTTTACCCACTGTGCACTTGCTATACTTTAAAGAACACAACTTGGGCAACACAAAGCAGCCTGGAGACCAGGACTTCAGCTTGCAAACTCCATCGCCTCCATACAATGTGGGTGAGAACCCTCATCAGACATTCCTCACAGGGCTACGCTAAGGATCACAATGAAATACAAGTTTGAGAACGAGACTTTTTAAAACAAAAGCAGGCATCGGATTTTCTCACTAGTGTAAGAACCAGAAAGAGTCCATAAGATCTGAAAGGTACAACTGATACTGTGCGAATGAAGGGAAGGGACCTAGTCAGCAGGAAGGACTGACTGAGGTGTGCAGAGGGACGAGGGAGGGAGGGACAGGCGGAAGGTCTGTGTCTGTGCATGGTGCAGGATGTCTTGAATAAACGGACTGGGGATTTTTAAAAAAACAAAAACAAAGCAAAAAACAATAATGCAGTTTAAATTATCAGTTAACTAAGAATGTAAAAAAATACACAGAACAGAACACAAGCGCCTGTTCCAGGCTCCGCAGCTCCGTAGGCCGGCGCAGCCTGTAAGATGGGATTTTGATCCAAGTGACCCAGCACAAGTAGAAGCTGAGACTACGGGAAAAGGCCAGGGCTGGGATTTCTTAGGAAAGGAAAAGAGAGTGCAGCGTCCCTCGGTGATTAGCATAGCTAGTGGGGTGATGGCCATCCACAAAGGGCGCGTGGATCAGTGCCCAGAGGTGCCCGGAGGGAGCACCCGACGGGGAACTCCTGATTTCTAAGACATGAGTCATTGTCACTGGAGTGAGACACTGCAAGGGCTCGAGGCGCCGGGCCAGGACAGGCCTCGGGGTCTGGGTGCCACCACCGGCTTTCAGGGCCTCCGGAGCCACCACCGGCTGGGCGGCAGCAGACGCACTGCCTGCCCTGCATCTCCATTATTCACATTTTCCTCCCTTTTATCAGCACATGTGGCCAGCAGGCGGTCACACAGCATCTGCTGGCCCCAGCCAACGTGGGAACACCCTCTGACATCATTGGAGCCTACAAAATATCCTGAGAAGCCTGGGAAAATCTGCAGCAGGCTGCAGCAATGTGGCTAGAATTGAACTCTGCCTTTCTGCTCAGTGTCTCGGGGTGAGCTTCCTCGCCACACTCAGCATTTTGGGTAGCCACGGGGCAAACGGCACTGTAGGGCCAGCAGTGCTGTGGGAAGACGCTGGTCCCTGAGGGTGACACACAGGGTGTCCTCTTTAATGATCCTCATGTGTGGTTTCATAGATACGGGCACTATATGTGTGCAGCTTCCCCGACAGTCCCACCGAAGGGCTCCACCTCACAGCACTCTCTTCCGGTCAAACAAGAGCTCAAGCGCGTGGCATGCTACATGGAAAAGCAGGGCTCAATCCTGTGACACAATGGAAACAGGAAACTGGTACCAATTATTTACAAAGCTCTCTTCTCCATAGAATTCTAGGCTGCAACTGACTATTATGGAATGCTAGCTCTACAAAGTCAATAGACACATGTATATAAGAAGTGTGTGTGTGTGTGTGTGTATGTGTGTGTGTGTTCGCACTTTCATGAACCTTCTCATCACCATTGCCCTGGCAGCTAACATTCATCATCTATTAGATTTTGGGCAGTGGAGCACATTGTAATTTAATATCATGATACTACTTCATCTTAATGGTTTGCGCTGGCTAATACATCATCCATCTCATGATCCACGTATGCATATGACACCAAAGCCGAAATGCTGAATGTTTGCTTTATCTGTCCAGAGCCACAGGGCAGGGCTAGACCCTGCACAGTGCCCTACCAGAATACACACATAGGCAATAGATTTGAATCTTCATGACAAAAGAGGCAACATCAGGACAGAGAGGGAACCCACTTTGACCACTGTCTTGCCACTGCTGTGGAAAGTGGAAAGTGGGATTGGTGGATGGAGAACAAAGCCACACCTGGGCCAGGTCAGGCACTTTCCCACGTGGGTAAGCCTAAGGATCATGGAACAGAGTTGCTTCAAAAGAAACTGCTGGTCTCATCTCTACAATATCAATTCTGCCCCTGTGCTGGCAGCTGAAGCCCCACCTCCCATGAGAATTCGCGCTAGTGTTCTGACTGCCTCCCCCTGTATGTCAGATCCAAAGCCTTGCTGTGATAAGCCCAGGTAGGACTCTGGGTTCGTGGACCCTGGAGCCTTTTCCTACCCTTCGATCTCTTTACACTGCCGGGAGAGCAAAGCATTGGACGACTGGAGAGGGACAGCTGCTCCCACTGCCTGTTGGGTGCTAAGAACTGGGTCCCACGCTCAACACAGTGGAATTCCAGGCCCCGCAGAAATGAGCTGGCCTCTGCTGAGTCAGCATCCGAGACAGCTGCAGGGTTCAAGCACGGCTCCCGCCAGCCCATGGTCTCGCCCTCCTCCAACCGTAGGCACTCGTATATCAAATGACTCTTCTGTCCCAAGACACAGGAGGCCGTCTATGAATTCATTACGATTAATGAACAAATTAATTGGATTCAGGCAGTCGAGACCTCCTGAGAAGCCCAGGGCCTATCCTTATCTTCATTGCAGGAGTAGACATACAAAAAGGATGTAGTACTTTTCTTTTTCCTTTCCTTTTCTTTCTTCTTTTTTTTCTTAAGCAGCCTTGTAATTTCTAGCCAGATGTCTTTATGTAGTGGAGTGGGGAACTTCCAGAAGAAAAGTGGATGATAGCAAAAATACACGAGGTCCAAGAGCATTTACAGCCCTGTGAGTGGCAGGCTGAACAGTCTTATGAGTCCAGGGGTCAAGGTTGGGACAGGAGGGGCCACAAAGGTGCCTTTTCTCAACCTGAAGCCTCTCATCTCCGTAGTGCTCACTGCCACCATTCACCCAGAGTCCTGGAGCTGGTTCTAATGAGCGGTGCCCGTGCGCATGTGTGCTGGCTCTTCCTCTGGAGAACTTGTGTCACCCTAACAGGATGCGCAACTGTTGTGAAATCAGATGTGTCGGTTCTGAAACCCAGCTCTGCCACTTTAGAGAATTTGGTCCTGGAACCAGGCTGAGTTGGGAAAGGACCCTGGCTCTTCCTCCTAATGGCTGGTGACTGTATCGCTCATGCTTCTAAAGCCAGGACAGCAGCGCACTTGACATGAGCAACTTAAAGGAAACTAGGTTGACTTGGTTCCATTTCAGAGGTTTGCACTCCTGGTCACCTGGGCTCTAAGGCAGCAACACCGTGACAGAAGGACAAGACAGAGAAAAGCTGCTCAGCTCACACAGGAGAGAAGGGAGCCCTGCTGGAGGCCACAACCCAAGTTACACCCCGCTGGCGGTCCCCCTCCCCTCACCCCTCTGTTATGGACACACCATGGATAATTCTCTGGGTGAGGTTCATGCTTGTCATCAAGTCGCTTTCCAAGAGCCCGTCTCTGAACACAGGGGGCTCTGGGAGGACATTCTGGACCTAAACCCTAATCGACCATGACCTTGAACAAACGGCGAATCACTTTTCAGCTTCAGTTGCTTCATCTATAAAGTTGATCACACTCCCTCAGGACAAAAAAAAAAAAAAGACTATGAGACCAAAAGAATGAAACCATTTGAATATCTCAAAAGAGGTTATCAACAATTACACTTCAGCCTGTTGGGTTCTTTCCAGTAACCCTAATGGCCCTGACTCTCCTTCCCCTGAACCCAGTGTCTGCAGTAACAAGTAACAGCCTCCAGGATAAAGTGAGAAGAGGAGAAGGACTAGGGATGGGAAGAAACAGCCTGAGTCCAAGTCCCAGCTTAGATTTGTTTTCTGGCTTTGGAAAAAATTTGAGGATTCTGAGCAGGTCATGTACCATGGAACAGCTGCACGTTTTTGACCTTCCTATTTCTACCAGTAGAACTGCGATGAAAACATTCATTCATTTGTGCGCCTGTCACATCACAGTCAGTGAGTGGCATGCAGGAGGACCTTTTCCATACTCTCCATCACAGTCACCCAATGACTGGAGGCAGCAGGGTTCAAGGAGTAGCCGCGCTGGGTCGTTTCGAGAACACCACTTTGTGGGAGAGCAAGGCCAGCATATCAAGGTACAAGCAAGGCCAGCATATCAAGGCCCAGCACTGAAAGTACACCTCGCAGCCAACCACACATTGCCACTGCAAACCACTCTTAATCCAAAGGAAAACAAGTGACAAGACATGCTTCTATCGTCCCACTTCAGCCACTGTCCTGCTGTGGGCCAGGCTGCTTTAACTTGCCAAATGCTAGATCACAGATTCGAAGGCGACTGGAGATGTTTTAGCATCTCCTGAATGCAAGCGACTCTCAAGCGCACAGAGGGTAGGTAGAGCTGGTCCAGGGACACAGACTTTCTTTAGCCAAAACTCCCCATGCATGGCAGGATTAGGAATAGGCTTCCCACCCACTACATATAGAATAATCCGTGCTATGTATTAACGATTGCATCTGTCCTACTAACCTGTTGTAAAACTGTATCACTGCTATTTCTTTCTCAAGAATCTGAACTGTGAGTAGGACACCCAGGCAGTGACACCAGCAGGTGCACTCGAACCTTCTTCTGTGTAGTAAGACATTTATACTGCGGTATCTTCTCACTACGAGTGGATGGGGAAGATAAAGGGACCAAAAGCAGTGACTCCCACCTTAGCCATCCCAGCACACCATCCCACCTGGCTACCTGGAGAAGTCACTCATGGTTAAATCTCCTCAGGAGACTCTCAAGTACAGCAAAGTTCGGTTCAACAATCGCAGAATTAAAGTCAAAGACAAGGTGCCCTCGTTGGCATTAACGAACACCTTAAGTGTGCTCATTCTGCACCTAGAAGTCCACAACAGGAGGAGGCAGGCGGATGAGGCCCTCCTGGGAGCAGGCACAGAAGGCTCAGCCTCCGGGGCACATAGGGTAGGGACTGGGGGTGGTGGGGGGGGGGGGGCGCGCATCCCTGGGCTCCGCTGGCTTCTCGGGCTTTCAAGTTTGCCTTGACCTCCTTCCCCACTGCAGGTGTCTTGGAGAAGACTCCGGAGCCAAGTTGGCTGGGTTAGGATACCCACCTTTTAAAGGTCTTTTTACCCCAGGTCATGGATCCTGAGTGTCACGTTTCCATTTCTCTGACACCACTAATTTGAATCAGTGACTCCTAGGAGGTCAGTTCTCCTGACTGCTGTAGAGATTCCTGCACATAACTATCGTAAACTTAGCTGACAGTGAAGGGGAAAATTATGAAGACCTGACACAAAGCCCTGGTTCTACCTACGTGGGGTCCCAGAGCTATCTGCACAGGTCAAAGCCCAGCCCAACCCTAGGATGGTACTCCTGACCCTCTCGATCAGTGAGACTGCGCCTCCATCTGAGACCCTGTTGCGCCTGACAACTGCACTTGCAGCACTCCCCGGCCGAAGGGGATGGCACTGGCCTCATGCACTGGGTCCCTACCAACTCTGTGACTTGAACTGAGCTGAGTGACTTTCCTTCAACTAGGCTTCTTTACTGATAAAATTGTGCTTGCAAGTGGGAATAAAAAATATAAAGTATCCCAGATTGTCTACTTGGGGCCTGAAGGAGACTAGACAAGTGACAAACGAGAGCTGCTGTGTCCTCGGGGCGAGATCTTCTTTTGCCTCACAAGATGGTTATTTGGAAATACTTTTAGGTTCACCTTTTTTGTGTGTGCTAACTGGGACCAAGCCCAGGGGCATTCTGCAAATGAAAACCATGCCAGTTCTTTTACATATTTATTTTTTTCTGTAGTAGCGGGGATCCAACTCAGGACCTAGCTCTTGCCAGGCAGGTGCTTATGCCACTGAACTATCTCCCTGGTGCTATTTTTTATTTTTAACTTTGAGATGCGCTTAGGCTGCATCTCAAGCTGGCTAGCCTTATTCAGTTATATACACAGGATGAATTAGATAATGGTCCTAAGAACCACCAAAATATTTTCCACACTGAGAATAGCAGTGGGTAACACTAACATGCTTAGAATGCCTGTCATCCTTGTCTTTTAGATTTGTGCTGCTTCTAAAGTAATTTTAGTTACTGTAATACTCTCTCTCAAGTAAATGATTGGTTTACAAGAAAACAAAAACGGGTATTAAGTGAGAGTAAGAGACTAGGAAAAATGCCATAGGATCGACCGGCTACAATTCTTTAGACACTCAGATATCTAAATGTCTGTAAAAATCTGTAACTGCTTTTATCACAATGTATAGAGATTTATTAGAATATCAATGATTGATGGAAAATACCAATTCTAAGTTAAGTGTAAGATGTTTGATATTCAGAAAGACAGTGATGTTAAGCTCAACTATAAAGTAATAATATCACGAAGTATCTCTTCTGGAGAGTTAAGAATCTAAGTTTACAGACCAAAAATTAGAGAAAAAGAACGGCTACAAGGATAGTCAATATTTTGGCCCTAGCTCTTCAAGGTCAGTGAGGACTCAGGACATAAGAGAACCTGTGCTGTAACATCCTATAACTCAGTGGTGTCCCAAATTTTCTGTTCAAGGAGATTTTGGGGCCACAGAGGAAAGGGATAGATGAAGTATAGTATGCCTAAGGAGAGTCACCTGGAGAGAAAATATTCTCTCGGGCTTTCACAGAGAGCAAACTGGTTCAGCAATGGCCCTGACTCATCCAGATGGTTGACACTGATAACAGTTCCACAAAGCACTGTACATGGTTTCAAAGTAAATCCTGAGGGGATTTGACTGACCTTGGGAGATACAAAAGTTACATGTTTTGTTATACAGGTCTTGCTCTAACTTGCCCTTAATCACCCAGCAGAAAAGAAAAGTTTAACCACAAGGCATAAAATGCAAAGCTAGATTAGTGTGGTGAGCTGTAAAAGGCTTCAATCAACAGTTCCGACATTGCCAGTTCTGCCAGTAATCCATTGTGATAATGGAATACTGGGCTATGTATATAACTACTTTCTCTTAGTTCAATGAGAAGAAATTTTTTGTATCAACAATGACTACAAAAATTATCATGT
>PVKN010004869.1:0-32301 GCA_004027915.1 Capromys pilorides
ACAGCTACTTTCTCTTAGTTCATTGAGAATGAAAATTTGTACTAATATTGTTTACACAGGATATCAGGTCTGCATCTTGTCCTCCGAATAACCACTATGAAAGACAATAATATGCATGATATTAATTATTGTAACCATCCTACTAATTTGTTTTGAAACTATTTCATTGCTGTTTTATCTTTTTCTCATTAAAATACGTTTAAAAAGAATATAAGTCCTTTAAAGTATCCTTTAAAGATCAAGTAAGGTCCGCCTTGCCTGTGATTCATTCTGTCTAATTTGTGCATAACTACAGAACAGGGATCTAAAGGAAATATCATTATATTAAAAGATATTTACATGTCTGTGTTTCTGCTGTAGTATTCACAATAGATAAGAAATGGAAGCAGTTTAGATGCCCATTAATGGGTACATAGATACAACAAATGTGTCTGTACACACTCAATATTATTCAGCTATGAGAAAATATCATTTGAGGCAAAACAGAATGGTAAGACAGTATGCTAAGTGAAACAAATCAGACATAGCAAGACAAATATCCATGTCCTCCCTCATATAAGGGTTTTAAAAAGTTGACTGGAATATATGATAGGAAAGACGAGAGATGGGTATGGATGAAGGCATACGGTAAGGTTTGATAACAGGTACCAAAATGCTGAAGATCGAGGTAGTAACTTCTAGTATTCTCTCACAGACCACAGTGACTATTGTTATCTATTATATATATTAAGAATAACTAAAAGGGAGGAACACACACTCCAAACAACTAGTTACAAGAAACAGAAATTTTGATTACTCTGATTTGATCAGTGGTATTGTATGCACAAATTGAAATACACTATTTTACATAAGTGTGTATAATTATTACTTGTTAATAAAAATTTTTTTCAATGTCAAAAAGGTAAGTGAGTTAGTAGCTTCCCTTGTGCTTTGATGCTTTGGATGTCTGTATAAAATAGTTAAAACGCTGCTGCATGAAACAGGTCTTAGCTATTGTGAAGTTTTGCTTCCTGGAGCCTTTTTTCAGGCAGATCACGGAGCATTGCTTCAGTCCGTGACTGTTCATCTATTCAAGGTTTCTTTTTTGTATCCAGCTTTTCCTTGATGGGTATGAGATGCCACTGAGATGGCAGTTGAGACTGGGTGTGGTGACGTGGGCCTGTAATTCCAGCACTTGGGAGGCTGAAAACAGGAGAATAACTGAGTCCGATCGATGTAGTGAGAACCTGTAGACCCTGTATTCTCTGTCCTAAATGCATTAAAAAAAAAAAAAAAAAATCACAAACTTGGAAGCCGGGAGCATCCTGTCCTCCCTTCCTTCCGTGAAGAACCCTGAGGCGGAGGCTTTGTTAGTGGCACAGGGCATCAGCTGTGCTGCCCAGCCCGTCGTCTGTCATCCGTCGCCTGTCTATTCGTCCCTTTTGAAGGACCGCTCCTGCGAGGCAGAGCTTTGGCAGCACCAGCGCCTGCCTGCTCGGGGGCCCTCGGCACGCCATTTTCATTCTAGCAGAGGCCCACTCTCTCCGTGGCTCAGCCGGCCAAGGGCAGGCGCTGGGCTTTGGACTCTTCAGAACGGTCTGTGTAGCACCTGCTTTCAATCAACAGTGAAAACAAAGTCTGCTAGTGGGAAGAAGGAGACCACAAGAAACGTAAACCAGATGTGGCTGGGCCAAGTAGGAGCTGGACAAGTGGGATGGAGCATCCGGGCAGGGAGTGCACATGCCCCACCTGGAGGAGGAGATCAGGGCACAGGACTGACTAGAGGTCCAAAACAGGTGCGGGAAGGAGCTTAAAAACAGCAGCATGATTTCACTCATGAGAGGTGCCTGGGGAATGCTAACGTAGAGGGACAGACAAGACAAGGCACGATGCAAAGCTACCCCAGGGAGCTTTCAGGGATTATGGGTAAGGTTCCAAATGGGAATGCAGTGTTTATGGCCTGTGGGGAGTCAGGCTGCTTCACAGCTCAGGGGCATCTAGGACACCTCAGGAACTGTCATTTGTCTAGGGAAGGCATACAGTGGGGGTACAGTTATGTGACCTTAGCACAGAGAAACATGCATGCGTTGGTTATGGTACTTTGTAAGAATGTAAACATGAGGTAACAATCTGTATAAGGATTCTATAGTGGGACCAAGGAGATAGCTCAGCGGTCTAAATGCCTGCCTATGAGTTCAACCTCTGGTACCATATGTCATACTGGGCTCATGCTGGCCACTGAAACCGGGGTGTGGTGGTACGTGCCTGTAATCTCAGTACTGGGGGCTGAGTCAGGAGAATCACAATGAGTCTGAGCTGCATAGCCATACCCTGTACCAAATAAATAAATAAATAAATAAATAAATAAATAAATAAATAAATTCTACAGTAAAGATGCAGGTGGCTCTTGCACCCTCAGACCCTTGTGTTCTGCTCTGCTCCATGTTGCCTGCTGATGTCTTTTACACCTGTGTTCTGTAACTTTGGGACCTTACCTGGAAAATCTCTCTTGGGGCCCCTGAGTGGATCAATACAGTGCAACAATTTGCTAAGAATTATATACATCTTTAATGTGTGAAAGTTACATAAATTATACATCAAGAAAAGCTTTTTTTAAAAAAGTGAAATCAGATTCAAAAGGTTGTAATGTGTACGTAGTCTTTGTTTACTGATTGGTTTTCCAGGCATAGTCTTGCTGTATAGTCCAGACTGGCCTTGAACTCAGTTTGATCCTTGTGCACCAGCCTTGGGAGTCCTGGGGCTCCCGGTGGCGCCACCCTGCCCAGCCCCTGTAGTAGTATTTATAAACTATAAATTCACATCCAATGCTGGCCACTGAAACCCGGGTGTGGTGATGCACCCCTGTAATCCCAGTACTGGAGGCTACGATAGGAGAATCACTATGAGTCTGAGCTGCATAGCCAGACCCTGTGCTCAAGCTCACTGCACATCAGAGTCTTCCTCAGGTGCTGCAGGAGGAGGGTCTTTTTGTCTCTTCTCTCACAGGGCTCTACTGGCCCAACCTTTGTGGAGACTGTGCCTCCTCTCCCAGCCTCCCTCCTTCCTGACCCAACTTTTTTCCCTTGGAGCCCTTGCTCACAGAAGGAAAGAGTCCTGGAAGGTACTTCCACTTCATGTGAACTTAATGATTAATGAGCTCCTACTGTTGACCAGGCCGTTTCAGTCTGACACACACGGCTGTCAATCAAACAGACTTACGTATTTTACGTTTTGCTGCAGTGGGCATTGAGTCCACATCCTTGGCACTGAGCTACAACTCCACTCACACCCTCTTTTAAATTTTTTATTTATTTTGAGACAAGATCTGGCTAAGTCACTGAGTTCCCAGGCTGGACTTGAACTTGTAATCTCTTAGTGCCTCCGCCTCCCAGAGTGCTGAGATGGCAGGCCCATGCCACCCTGCCTGTCACCCAGCCTTTAATGGGATGCTCTGGGCAGGCAGCAACCCCTGAAAGAGGAGAGGCTTTATTTTACAGCCTAGGAAAAGCAAGACGCTAAAGGCAGGCTAAGGCTGGCGGTTTGCTGTGGTTTCCCTGACTGTCTTTACCCTTACAGAAGCATCCTCCTCTGTGTTCAGCCAGGGAGGAGAGAGTTCCCACTTGTTGCAGTGTTTGCCAGCCAAACCGAGCCTCTTGCTCATTCGGTGAAGAAGAATTCAGGATGCCCAGTAAAATCTGCATTTTAGATAAACAACGAGTAGTCTGTCCCAGATATTTTAACGAAGTAAACCGAAAAGGGCTGGGGACACAGCTCCGTGCAAAGGCTCCCCACCTCACCCCAAGTGTGACCGTGGGGTATCCGCCTCACACGCACAATGTTGCTTCGCTGAAAATAACTGGGCAGTCGGGTCTCACTCATAGTGCTGTTGTAGAGAAGGGTGAAAGCTTGCTTGGCACACCTTCCTCGCCCGTTTATTTTTAGGAACAAAGTCTCCAAGTAAAACCTTGGCTTTCCCTGTTGTTGAGACTGAATCTCGGTTCTTCACGTCTTTCAGCTAAAACGCGTTTCAAAGGGGCGCAGAGTCAGACTGAGCCCACTGCACACCTGCGGCCCTGCGGGGCCAGAGGACACCCTGCTGCTTCGGCCTTCCCGCCCAGTCGTCCCAGGAGCGGTCCCCACCCGCCGGAGCAGCGGGCGGGACCAGCGAGAGGGCGCGGCCTCGGTGGCTCGGGTGGACACGCCCTCGGTCCCGCCCGCTCCTCTTCAGATCCGGCGCGGGACTAGGCAGGATGCTGGCGTGCTGGGGACTGCGGCTGCCCACGACCCCCAGAGCCCAGGCGCAGGTAACGGGCCGGGCCGGGCCGGGGCGCGGACGGGTCCACCTCGCGGGTCCACGCCGGTCCGGATCCACGCAGGGGGAGGGCGACAGTCCCGCACGGACGTTCCAGCGCGGTAGCCTCTCCAGCCTGCACGCGGAGCCCTCCCAGTGTTAAAAAGGAAAGAGAAACTCGCGTGGGTTCGTGATGGGGGTCATGAGTGTGAACCACGACTGCCAGAACGGGACACGCTCGTGTGTGTGTGCGTGTGTGTGTGTGTGTGTGTGTGTGTACACCACGCAGACCCTGAAGCCCAGGGGAGCTGAGGAAATGATGTGACGCCTGGCAGCCTCTGAAAAGAGCCTCACTTCTGAGCCTGGTTTTCCCCACCATCAGATTAGTTTCAGATTTCTAAAGAGAAAAATGTTTAATGTTTATCTTTTAGCTCTACAGTGTGAAAACAGAGCAAAAAGTGAGCTAAGATTTCTGGGCGGTGCGGTTTCACTTCCTATTTTTTTGTAGTTCTCTTGCTTCGGTTTGTCTTTTGTGTGTCCTTGTTTTCCCCCCTCCCACTGTCTCGGGGCTTCGCGTTTGGATTAGCGCAGGTGGTCTGCCCAAGTGTTTGAAAGCAGATGAAGAAAGCTGTTGTATTACTGGTGCCAAAGAGAGGGGAAGCCAGGGGTGGCACAGCCTGTGGCCAGCACCCTGGGGCTGAGGTAGGAGGATTTTGAGTTCCAGGAGAGCTTGGGCATTGAGTGACTCCCGGAGACCCTGTCGTGGTGGCTCTCCTCGAGCGAGGGCTGGGCTCCTTATTTGCACCCCATGAGTCACTGCCAGCTCACCCCAGCCTCAGGGCACAGGCCTTCCCTGATGTCTCTTTGCAGCTCTCCACGTCCTTCTCTGTCTGGGACCCGAGGATCTGGGCTTCTTCGCCCAGGGCCTCAGCAAGACTGGCTCTGGGGGCCAGGGAGATAGCTCAGTGGAATAAGTGCTTGCCTGGCAAGTGCAAGGTCCTGAGTTCGATCCTTGGTACCATTAAAAAAAAACAAAACAAAACAAAACTGGCTTTGGTACTAAGCAGGACTGGGGCTGGCGTGGGGGCTGGGGCGGGGTCTCAGGGCAAAGCCCTAGATTCAATCCAGGAGAAAAGGGTGAGCAGAGACTTCTTAAAATGTAGAATGATAATTTTCCTAAAATAGTGGGGGAGAGAGGCTTTTTAGCAGTTGTACATTTTTAAGAATGATCAGTGTGGCAGATTAAAGCTCCTGCGAGCAGGTGCAAAGGCCCAGGGTTCGATCCGTGGGCCTGCCTGTCGGCTCTGCCCCAGGGGCGCGCTGAGATGGCAGTTGACATTCACTACAAGTCTGATCTAGTAATGAGACCCTGAACACCCTGTAGGCCCTTCCCTAAAACACATTAAAAAAAGAAAGAAAGAAAGAAAAAGAATGTGACATTTCAGTCCTAGGCATACCCAGCCCTGGGAAGCGCTTCTCTACATCTCATTCAGTACAAGTGGTTGCTTTCTGTTAGACCTAACAGTTCTGTGCTGCTGGGAAGGAGCCCAGGGCCTCAGGCAGCAAGGAGCCCCCTCCCCGAGGCCTGTGCCGGGCCTGGTGTGGCATTTCCATGCTCCAGCACCGGTCACCCAGCTGCCTGTCCTTTCCCCACACTGCCTTCGGGTGCTTTCCAGGGTGCCGTCGCTGCTGGCCTGCTCTAGCAGGATAAAAGGAGAGAGTGATGGGGCTCATCAGGGCTAATAACAGGGCACAGCAGCTAGGGGCCAGCGCCAATGACGCTTGAAGCATTCTGATTCGCAAAATATTATAAGTTAGCTGTCCGAGTGTGATTCTCCTCTCTCAGGCTCCTCAACAGTGGGATTATAGGCATGCACCACCACGCCCACTTTTAGGCCAGCATGGCATCAGGTACCTGGGATCAAACCTGGGTCCTCGTGCTTGCCAGGCAGGTGCTTAGACCACTGAGCCATCTCCCCAGCCCCTACTTTGGCTGTACATGTGGAACCTTAAAATCTAACAGTGAAGAGCAAGTATCTCTGTCTTTTAGGAGGTTCAACTAGCAATGTTAAACCATTTTCTGCAAATCAAATTACCTTGCTGGAGGGACATTTTTCAATCTAAGGTCTTCCTGTTGTGTGGTTGTCCCACTTGGCAGAAAATGTCCAGTGGCTCAAGATAAGTGTTATTTAATATAATTTATGTGTGTTGTTCTATAAACATCCAGACTCTTGAAGCCTTTGAAAGCAGCTGGAAAAAAGAAAAAGTACTTGTGACCTGATTGCTCTAAAATACCAACTTGTTAGGACTTGTAAGAGAAGCACCACAAGCCTTCCCTGTTGTAATTGGTGTCTTCTGAAATTATGGGTGTGCTTTTTGTGGGCACTGAAAAACTTTGAAACTTGTACTGCTCTCCTTCTCCTATGGTAGGTGGATAATTATCTGTTTTGTGGGTTCAGGGGGAAAAATCCCAGCTTATTGACATTGATGTATCAGTGTAGCAGAACTGCTCTGAACACACTTAATCATGAGCTAAGAGAGCCTGGGCATGCCGCACCACCTCCAGCCACATCTCACACCAGCGCTCTGGCTGAGTGGCTGTCCGGGTGATTCGTGGCTCCTGCTGCTGCTGCTTCTGTGGGCCAGAATGCTGCTTCAAATGATTAAGGCTCCTGGTGAATGTTGTCTAAACAGAAAAAGGTCTTGCCTGGTTGTACCTTTCTCTGTTCAGGGTTTGCACTACCTAGACCAAGAAACCCCAGATGACATGATTTTGTTCTCCTAACACAGCATTGAGCCCTCCTGTAAGCTGTGTTTAAAATGCAGAAGCCAAGTGTACTCCACAGAGAGGCTTAACAATCAAGCATGCTTTCTTTTTTAACTCACAGAGACAAAAAATATGGCTGTCTTAAATTGCAAGATGTTAACTTAGTGTTGTTGAACAGATCTTGCTGGATTCTTTTCTGCTCCTCTTCCCCTTGCATTTGCATTTGGTGCATCTGTAGTTCTGTGTTCAGTGCTCTTCCAGGAAGAGAGCAGCTGGTTGTGTTGGGATTAGAACCTGCACTAGACAAAAGGCATTGATGCTTGGATCTCCAAGTAATTCTAGATCAGTTTGTCTGCTAAATATTAGGCATTGCCATCTTCCCACCTCCGAGGGATCAGTGCCTTTTTAAAAGGATTTTGTTTTTATTCACTACAATTAAATGGTATTTGTGCTGTTTTATAGCAAACTCTAAGCCAGGAGATGGTGTTATCACCATATAACGTATTTGTTGTATGAGGAAACTGTGAAACTCAGGCAGAAACACGAGGGTTAGCGTTGGTTGATCTGACATCTAGTACATAACTCAGTTCTCAGGTCACAAGATGCCAACAAGCCCCGGAATTAGCTGGCGTTCTGCAGGCACTTGGGACAGCTGAGTACCACAGCTATGCCACCACTTTGTTCTGTGAAGTTAGCAATCATTCTGTTTGTTTGGGGCTGTTCTTTTCAGTGTCCCCTTTTCAAAAAAGAAAAGCTGTCTTCTGATTGATTTTAAAAGCTCTCTGTCTTGAAAACGTCATTTTTGTTGTTTTATCAGAGGATATAAATACACTTTTGAACAATTGCCAATGTCAAAATCGTTGCCATAGTGATTGAAAACTTTTCTAATCTAGACAGTCAATCGATTGGCATTTTTACATAGCAGTTGTAATAGCTATTTTCCCTTTCAAAAGAAATTGAAAATAAATAAATTAAAAAAAAAAATTTAAAAAAGGGCCAGCGAGATGGTTCAGTGGTCTGAAGCGCCTGCTTAGGAGGGCTCAGGCGACTGCGGGGACTGCAGTTCGATCCCCGGCACCACATGCTGCGCCAGCACCACCACCAGGGCAGGCTGAGCCAGCCACAAAAAATGAATAAATAAAGAAACAAACAAACACAACAAGCAAACAAATAAATAAATAAATAAATAAAAAAGAAATTGAAATTTATTTGATAGGGTTAGCATGTTTTAATGGAATAGATTCTCTAAGACATTCTGTCATTATCAGTGTTTTGGTCTATGAGATGTTGCTTGTTCAAGAGTATTTAGAATTAAAATCTTAAACCATTAACAGGCATCTTAGGTGCAGCTGCAGGCATAGACTGGTGCATACTAGATCAATTGCATTCTAGAACAATGTTTTTTGATCCCATTGAATCTACCAGGATTTATTTCACGTGGTTTTTAAGCAAATATCAGCTCCCTGAGCTGTGTACTTAAACTTTGTGCCGCTGGATCCCCTGCCCAGGTGCTTCGCTTCTCCCAGCGCTAGAGCACATCTGGAAAGTGCTGCCGTCACCACAGGTGTCCCAGGAGACCGAGGGAAGGAGCTGCTGCCCAGACCTGGCTCAGGACACATAGGTTTCTTTGGAACTAATACGCGGTTCATGATACAGACAGTGAAGTGGCAGCTGCTGCTGTGTCTCTGGCTTCCAAGGGCTGAGGGCCGATTCCCACCCACCTCTAGGGTATGGGAGACCTAGGTGGTTCTCATATGTGGGTGGCACTCATGGTTTTGGCTTCGGGACCTCCAGTTTTTTAAAAAATTCTATTCATAGGGTCATCCATTTTTCTGTGATTACCTTTTAATGGGAAAAAGTGATATGTGAAAAAGTTTTGAGAAATTCAATGCCTCAACACTTTAGCATTTCAGTGAATAGTATGTGTTCTCAGTAGTAAATTGTGGAAGTGTCGCAGACCAGTCCCAAGTTAGAAGTTTAGTTCGATTATCAAGACTTGTGAATCCCTTTACTCCAAAAGTTGCCAATCTCATCAGCTCCTCAATGGTGTTGATTTTACAAAATTTACCCAAAAGTAAGAGAAAGCATTGCAGCCTAACACTTATGGGGTATTTTGCCTTTGCATTTCCTAAGGGATTAGGTTTCTATCTAGGACTCCCAATAATGATGAGACACAATGGATAAAAACTGTGGTATAAACAGTGTCCATTGAAGAGAACTAAGTAGCTATCAGGGTACGACGTAGGTCATCATGGCACAGAAGCAGGACTGGGGGCTAGAGTGAGACTCTCCACAGCCTACAGGCAGAAAACAGGGACCCTAGATGAAGAAATCGACAAGCTCACAAGTTACAGGGCTTTGTGAGGCAGACTTCAGGTGGGAAGCCTGGCAGGTAAGAACTCACCTGAGGCTCTTGTGGGATTACACTGCTGTCTTGGTTCACAAACTTAATTCATCCACAGTTCTGGACAAGGTGGCCCAATTCGTGTTGGTCTGCAGTCATGTTTATCACTAATACAGAGTTAGCAAACAAAACCATAATTTTGCCAAATGCTTCCATTTATACAAAAATTATTTACATACAAAAGCATTTGTGAGGTATCGCTGTACTAGACTGAGTATTTTGCTTAATTTGGTTGTTTTCCTTTTCATTCATTCTTTTTCTCTTCTTTTCTTTTCTTTTCATTTTTTTTTTTCTTTCTTTTTCTTTTCTTGAGCCAGTCTTGCTATGTAGTTCGTGCTGGTCCTAAACTCACTATGTAGCCTAGGATGGCCTGAAACTCATGGTGATCCTCCTGCCTCAGCCTCCTGAGTGCTGGGATTGCAGGTATATGCCACCATGCTGGGCATTCTTTATGTTTTGAACTGCTGCAGACCCAGGTGATTTCCTTCTGTACTCAATTATATATGCAACTTCATAATTAATGCATTGGTCAGATTTCATTTTGGAAACCTAAAGATGAGTTTGCTTGTTTTGTGTGAGGCTTTATATTTATTAAATGTGGGGAAAGAAGTATTCTCTGTAGAATATGCGTAGACCAATTAAAAGTAGGTAGAAGTCCACTCTGCAGATGGGCGCTGAGAGAGCTTGCATGGCAGTGAGGCTGATGGTGGCTGTGTTTTGTACCCTCAGGCTGGCATTAGTTCTAGGCCATCCTACCAAAACCCTGTTTGATTTCCTGTCAGAAGAATTAAAGCTACTATCTGACTGGTCCTGGGTGCCAGGATTGGGCACACGTGTTCTAAATCTCTGACTGACGGACCACACCTACATGCCCAGCCTGCTAGTCATGCCCTGCTCTCCTGCCTCATTTCCCCCGGGAGACATAAAATCTTCATAATTCTTAGTAGGTTGCCATGTGGCAATCTCTGTCATTATACAGCTGCTTCTGACTGAAAGGGGCTGTAGGCCCTCCCTGCTGGGTAGCTTCAGCTACCTCGAGATGCTGTAGCTCATGGGTTCAATTTAGACCTGTACTTGCAGCAGTTAGAGTCTTGCTTTATGAAGAGGGGTCTTAGGTCTTCTGGAAGGTCACAGGAATAGCCTTCTCCTTTTGGGCAGTCCTGTTCCTCAGACAGTTCAAGTGGAGTTGGCTTTATCCTTAGTAAAAAAAAAAAATCTAACTGAAGAACAATATCACAATTTAGACTGCTGTTCTGTACCTAGTTCTCGCAATTTCCTAGTTCATACTGTACTCACTGTGCAGGACCATGCATTGACTCCTTCAGTGGCAACCTGAAGGATGTTGGCTGGTGGTAAAGAGAGATCTGGAGATGGAGGGGACCTGCAGGGTGTCTTCCCCCTGGTGCATCATGGGACCTCCTGGCTAGCTCTCCTAAATTATGTTACTTGGGTGCAGAATTTGCTGTTCCCAAAGTTGCCTTCCAGGTTCTTGGTGCACTAAACAAAGAGTTGATCAAAAGAAGTGCAAAAGGTAGTGAGATTTTACATTTATTAAAGATATAAACTGTAAAAAAATAAGTATATTTTTTTAGAGGGATAGTAGACCACTGAGAGCTCACGATGTCCAAGTTCTTAACTTTTGGGCATAACAGTATATAACACCCCAAACCTGGCTGGAGGAACAAGGGGGTACCACTCTTTTTGATAAATTTTTGTTGTTTTTCTCACTGTGTATATGTTTATGTGGGGTTCTCCTTTGTTAAATAATGAATGTCCCTACTAGTCTGAGTGGCATATTTAAAGAAAGCATTTTATTCATTTATTGGCTTGTTGAGACAGGGTCTCCCTATGTAGCTCAGAGTTGGCTTAGGGCTCACTATGTAGTCCAGGCTGGCCTTGAACTTGTAACAGTATTCCTGCCTCAGCTTTGAAAGTGGTGGGACCACACCCAGCCAAAGAGGAAGTTTTAAAAGGTGTCACACACACCTATAGTCCCAGCACTCCGGGAGGCTGAAGCAGGAGGCTCATGAGTTTAAATCCAATCTTGGCAACATAGTAAGACTCTGTTTATATATATATATATATATATATATATATATATATATATATATATATATATGATGCTGGGAAATATGGTTCAGTGTTGAGACCCTGGGTTCAATCACTAGAACGACGACCACCACCAAATCAAAGTGTTCTTTCTAGACATTGACAGTGTCTCACCTGTCTTTGCCACCCTCCTCAGTTCTACTCCTTCAAGACTAAGTTCCAGAAGCCACCACCTCCACCCTGGCTGTCTCATGAGGTCTCCGCAGCTCTTTGCCCCCACCATTATTCTCCTTTCCAGCCTCACAGCCCTAAGCACCCCTGTACCATTCAGCCACACGTGACAGTTAGTAGAATTCCTCTGTTTTTTTTCCCTCTTTGATTCTAAGAACTACTATGGTCAGAAATTATTTTTCTGCATCTTTAATCACCTCTGCTATGGCATAGAAAACACATAATGAATGTCAGATAGACAAATGAAGAAACAGGCAATGGAAAATGAAATATTGCTGGATGTGTTGGTTTACATTTCTAATCTCAGTTACTTGGGAGGCTGAGGCAGGAGACTTACAAGTCCAAGGCCAGCTTGGATGATTTAAGAAGACCCTGTCTGAAAACAAAATTTAACCAGGGCAAGGGATATAGCTTAATGGTAGAGCACTTGCCTAGGAGGTGGGAGGCTCTGGGTTCCATGTGCAGTATCAGAAGAAGGAAGAAAGAAAGGAGGAGGAAGGGTCCAAGGAGCGGGAGGGCAGGGGAGGATCAGCAGCAGAGGAGAAAGAGAGGTAATGTTCTACGCAGTTCCTTAGTGGTGTGTTCTTCGGGTCTTCTCAATTTCCTGTCTTCCAATGGAGAAAGGCATTTTTGTGCATTTTGGGAAATGTGAGACTTGAATAATTGATTATTTTTAAAAAGTTAACCAGAACCTTTATACATATTATATTTTCTACTATAAGCAAGCAGTAGTGTTAAATTCTATTTTGTTTGGTTTATTTCAGGTATGCATTCATATCAGGATTTTTAAAGACCATAACTAACATAATTTAACAAAATATATGTATAGTTCTGCAAAGACAACCTGGTGTGTAAGTGTTTTCTTGGCTACTTGGTTTGCTTTTCAGCCAGAGTTTGGCCACGTAGCTCAACTTGGCCCTGAACTCACTGCAGAGCCCAGGCTGGCCTCGAACCTGTGGAGTGAGGTGCCCTGCCCAGCCCTCAGTTACCCTTACAGTATGTGTGGCCTGAGCTTTTGTTGACGTGGGGATCACCCACTCCAAGATGCCTGGTTCTGCCTCAATTCTTAAAAATGCCTTAGCTGGATTCTATTACTATTCCTCCTACCTTGATTAGGATGGTTAACTATAAGTTGTGGTACAGTTTCTCATGCTTCTGTTCTTTGGTAGTGAAGTCCAAGTCTGTCTTTTAAATAATTGATTAATTAATTTTTTGAGCGTTTTGAGCCAAGTCTCATTACGTAAGTCAGACAGGCCTTGAGCTCGCTGTGTAGCCCAGGGTGACCTTACACTCCTGGAGTTCCTCCTGCCTCAGCCTCCCAACAGCTGGATGACAGACATGCCAGCCCATAGTTCTCCCACCCTAGGATGGGTTTTGCCCTTTTTTTCTTTGTACTGAGGTTTGAGCCTAGGGTGTTTGTACTAGGCTATATACCCAGGTTTTTTATTTTTTTATTTTGAGACAGGGTCTTGCTATGTCCCCAAATTGCTCAGGTTTGGCTCAAACTTTCCATCTTCCTGCCTCAGACTCCTAGGTTTCTGAGATTATAGGTGTGCCGCAGGGTGCCCTGCGGGGTTCGGTCTTTTCCTCAAGCTGTGAGAGCTCAATGAAGGGGTTTGGTGGTTTACATCAAGGCTGTAGGCTCACATACAGAACCCTGAAAAGTTTCATGGAAGCCAAGAAAGTGCCTGAAAAAGATCTGGGCTCTTTCTTCAGTTGGCTTGTGGTTATCAGATGCATATTAGAACTCATAAACCTTAGAAGAATTTCCTGGACAAGAAGCATCATTACACATTGAAGAGATGGGAAGAGTTGAGCTCTGAGGAGGGCCTAAGGGAAGCTGACATATGCTGAACAGGAAGGATGTGCAGAGCCCCAGAAGGTGGAGCGCAGAGCCGACCAGTGTCGTTGTCCTGGGTTAGAGGTCCGTCGGTGTTTAAATATCACACTGAAGTGCAGCGGGAGATAGCTCAGTGGCATAAGTGTCTGCTTGGCAAGTGCACGGTCCTGAATTCAATCCCTGCTATCAAAAAATAAAAACAAATTTAAAATGTTGTAATACAGGAATAAAGCTTATTGTACTCCATGTCACAAGATGAGATGCCACAGAATGTGTTACCCAGGTTGCTAATAGATATTCCAGAAAAACAAATCTTGTGTTCTTAAAAGTTTGAAGAACTCACAGCTACACCACAGTAGATTAAATGTGCACCTCTGGTAACGCCCACTTTCTCCCACCCTTTGGGACAGACCGGGATAGGAAGGAGCTTCATTGTCGACAGCGTTGATTCCCAGATTCTCACTCACTCTTCCCAGAATAGTGGACCATGGAATTTCAATTTGAGAAACACTGCATTAGGAAATTAGACGGTGGTGGATTATGTTAGGAGACACACGCCAGCCTATTGTTTCCTGGCCTGCTTCAACTATCTTGTCACCCTCATCCTGGCCCATTGGGCCACTCCACAACGTGACATTCTTCAGTCTTCTTTTCATTGGATATGGTCACATTCTGTATAACCCACAAGACAAGGAAGTGATGGGTACAACTTGTAGTGCATATCCTTAAATAGGAGGCTGCTCTCGCTTCATTTTTCTGGTCTGGAATGCAGCTGTGCTGGGGAAGCCAGCTTGGCCCGCTTGACAGAAGGGACTCGAATACGTGGTTGGTCTTCAGGTGGCCCCCAGCTGCGGCCCCACTAGAAAAAGAAGTGTGTCTTTTGTCTGAATCCTGCTGTATTTTGGGATGTGCACTCCATCTGATTTGCCTGTTCCTTGTCTAGTCACTGGCCGATGGGACCAACCTAAAGTCTCCATGCGGAAAGACTGAGACACTGTGTGTGGGTACTATTGGCTGTCAGGGTGAACCTGAAAGAGAGCAATGAAATGACAAATCCATGAATGTAATGCAATTTTTTGAACTTTATATTTTTTATTAGTATATATGCCATATGTACTGATGATATGCATCATAAATAATTTGTACCTGTACAATATATAGCTTGATTCTTTTTATTTTTTAATATTTATTTGTTTATTGTCTTTTTGAGACAGAGCAGAATTCCGCTAAGCAGCTCAGGCTGGTCTTGAGCTCATTTTGTAGCCCAGGCTGGTTTCAAACTCCATGGATCGTCTTGCCTCAGCATCGCAAGTGTTGGGATTATAGGCCTGTGCCAACACGTGTGGCTTGATTCTTTTTGTTCCCGCCTATCAATCCTTCTCCCCGTCCCATTTTATAAAGCCTTGTTTCCATTGTTTTCCTTCTATTTGTAATAGACTTTGTAAGGAGTGACAGTTTGCTCCATGGTCGTTTGCCTTGTCACTTACCCATTCTATTTCTGGTTTAAAATTTGGCTTGGCAACACCTCTACCATAGTAAAAGCCCTTCCTGGTTACCTGGAACTGAAATGATTCTCTCCTCTTATGTCTACACAAAGTGTTTGTTCTTCTTACCATCATGTGGTACCCGGACATTCTCTTGTATTAGGGCTTTTTGTGTGTGTAGCCTATCAGCGCACCTGCTTTTTCCCTCTTCACGTTTTTCTTCTTTGTGCATTATAGCTCTTAAAGAGCAGGTAACATGTCTTTTAAGAATACCTATACATCTATGTTATGTTTACTTTGTTAGTTCAGGGACAGGAAGTTGTGCTAAGTGAAAGAGGTACAAGAAGGTGGCTGATACTACGTCAGGGATGATGTTGACCTGTACCAGGGATTAGCAAACTCTCCCTATCAAGGTCCAGATAGCAAACGCACTCGGCATTGCTGTCTGTGACCTTTGTCCCAGTTACTCAAATCTGCCATGGTAGTGTGACAGCAGTGTAGACAGTGCATGAGCGAGTGGTGCAGTTGTATTCTGCTAAGCTTTGTTCTCCGATATGGCAACAGATGACATGTGGCCGACAGGTCATCATTTACCAGTCTTGGCCTCCACAGCAAGATTTGGTGGTGCTAATAGAGATGTGGGCTAGGTGAAGTGTGAAGCTGGATGCAGCCTATGGTCACTCCATGCGGCTGGAGTGACGGGAATTGATGGGATGGAAGCCAGAGGAAGAAGATGAGGACGCACAGAGGCCACAACAGTCTCCTGTGGTCGGGCTTACACTTCACCTTGACCCCTGAGCCCAGAGAGTCAGGGCACAGAAGGAAATGCCAAGGCTGGGCAGAGATGTGTACCCCAGGAAGTGTCACAGGGGGCAGCTCATTGCTCAGGATGGGGCAGCCACTGGGTGAGGGCTGAAGGTATGGATGCTGGTGAAGCGATTATTCATTGGGATGTGTTTCACTTGGGCATCGGCCCAAATCCACGGCATCACTCACCTTTCCCCTGGGCCTGACACTGGAACTATGGGCAATACGTGCATGTTTTTCTTCCCCCTTTTCTCTCCAAACCTGCTTTTAAAAGGAACTTGCTGTGTCTGTATTGTTTAGAAGAAGCTGTGCTGCTAAAACAAAAGCTCCAGCACTCGTCAGACTTCTGCGTTCCTGGTATAAGGGCCTTTTCTCCTGGGAAGTGCTTCTGAGGGCAGCGTGGCAGGTCCGGCAGCAGCTCCATTCCACGTGGTCATTAGGGGACCTAAGCTGACCTCTTCATACCCAACTCCCAATGTCAAAAGGACAGAGGAGTTTTCTTGTGCTTTTTTAAATCTTGTATGGCCTGAAGGTGTCACATGTCACTTGTGCTCAGATTCCTTTGAATATTTCATTGAATGTAGCACTTGGCTGTGTTAGCTGTAAGTGGGCAGAGATGCAGTTCTTAACAGAGCCCAAATCCAGTCAGCCTGGTTATAGCACAGAAAAAAAGCAGAGTTTGGGGCACTTTGTATCCTCTGGGTCAGAAACAAGGTGATATTGTTTTGAGAGTCACTGAATTTCGAATCCATGATAAACTCCACTTAAAAGGGTTCCTCAGCAATAGATATTTACACAGAGACTATTTTTTTCCCTAAAAAACGTCAAAAGGAGGTGTTGGAATTTTGTCATTTCAGGTTGGGCTGGAACAGGACATGTGACACTTTGAAGGTTCATTATAAGCTGCCCTCGAGCTGTTACTTAATAGGCAAGGAGGGGTGCGGTTTCATTTGTTCACTGAGCCAAGGAAGACAGAAAGAAGCACACAGTTAGAAGCTGAGGCTGAATAAAATGTTATGCAATGACACCTGATAGAAGAGAAAAGAAATAGAACTGAGGAAAGATGCTGACAGTGCGGGCTTGGGGCAGAACTCCCTCGAGGGGCTGCGATCGCTGAAGGAGCCGTGGCAGCGGCTGTGGAGGTGTCAGGAACGCCTCTTGTGTGAATTGAATGGCATTCTATAGGTAGGCTTATTATAAGTATGGTCCAAAAAAGGAAATCCTACATACCTAGAGTATTGAAAGATGCCATCGTAGAAGAAATTGTATCTTAATATATACTATAAAACTAGGACTAAGCTACAGTCCTGGGTATATTCAGAAACAGTAGCATGGCCTTGAGTAATATTTCCATCCCACATTCTTCACCGAGTCACATTTTTTTTGGCTAACATGTACGGTTTTTCATTTTAATTGACTAGGCTTAGATGTTACTATCAGTCTTAAATGTATTACTATGAGGTATTAGACATGTTTCCTTTTGTTTGTTTTTTGTCTTTTTGAGGCAGGGTCTCACTATGCAGTTCAGGCTGGCCTTGAGCTCACTTTTCTAGCCCAGGCTGGTCTCAAACTCACACCGATCCTCCTGCCTCAGCATCCCAAGTTCTGGGATTACAGGCGTGGGTCACCACGCCCGGCTTCATTTTTTGTTTTGTTTTGTTTTGTTTTCTTTTTTGTTTGTTTATCTTTGTTTCTGGTTTTTCGGTTTTATGGAGATAGGGCCTCACTATAAAATTCAGGATGGCCTTAAACTCACTACATAGCACAGGGAGGCCTTCAACTTGTGAGAATCTTCCTGCCTCGGCCTGCTGAGCGCTGGGATTGCAGGGGTGTACTGCCACACCCAGCCCTGTTTCTGTTCATAGTGTTCAGTGTAGCTATGGCTGGGTGGCCGCGTCATACCTACACATCCTTGAACTTGGACACTGTAATTGTCTGATACACTAGTAAAGCTTCATTTAAGCATTGCCCTAAGAGCTATTACATGTGATATATACATAGGTGTGTAACAGAGGAAGAATATATTATTACTGACATAAACAAATTATGATCTGTCATGTGCTTGGCAGTGTCAAAACATCAAAAACTGGGAGAGGTGGGAGGGAAAGGAAAAGCAGAGAGGATCAAGAGTCAGTGTGTCCACATGCCACCGCTCCATGGTGAGTATGTTCACTGTGTAGTGTGAGCATGTCCCAAAGAGACACAGATCTCTGCAGTCTGTTGAAGGTGTGTCCTCTTCGTCACATGCAGCAGCCACCTAAGCTGGGTGTCACTGCGCTTACTGACCCCAGCTTTAAGGACAGTAGGGGAAAGTCAACTCAGCAGCATTAGAGTAGGGAGGTCTCTCTTCCTAGGAGAGAGGAGCAAAGGCGAGGCCGATCCCGCCTCGGTTGGATCCTGCCTTGGTCATGGTGTGCGAAGGGTCTGGATTCCAGGAATGTGGGGCTCTGGCACCCTGGGCCAGCTCCTCCAAGGGGAGGTGGAGGGCACCCCGAGCACAGCAGGTGGCCTCCCCTGCCTTGCAGCAGGACTTGAGGCCACATGGTGCTGTCACTGGGCAGAGGCTGGGGACATCACCAACACCATGCCATCTGCATCCACACCTTGGGACCTACCAACAGAGTGCCCCAGGACCAGTAAGCAGAATCTTCCTTCCTTCCAGACATCTCCCCAGGACTCTCTATCCTAAACTCCTCAGGGGCAGTCAGCAGCAGAAAAACAGGGCAAGGCCCAGACGCATTTTCATCCAGCAGACAAAAAGCACAAATCTGGAACAGACGGGCAGTCATTGGCCAGCATCATAGGAGGAAGACAGCAGCTGCCCTCCCAAGAATGGCCAGGCTGGACAGGTCCAGGTAGGATGGGGCACCGCAGTGCATCGTGGTCCAGGCCTTGGAGAGGAAGGGCCAGGCGGGCCAGACAGGGATGGAGGGGGCTGCACAAGGATGATCTAGGAAGAGTCCAGCCCCATGTGGATTGGGTAAGACGGATCGAAGCAAGCACGTGGTTTCTAGGTGTGTACGGAGGAGAGGCTGAGACAACAGGAAGAAAGGGGTTGCGGAGAAGCCTAGACATTGCCTGAGTCAGCCCTGGGGTTGGCCTCCATCAAAGCAGAAGTGGTGGGGTGGCCTTGATTCCCAAGGGCCCTGTCCTCTGGTGTTCTCTGCATTCCCTTGAGTCCAACTTTGATATCTAGTGAGCCAGAAGCCAGTGACAATTGAGGATCAACAAACTCAGATGCTGGGCTGGGAGTGAGCCAGCTGCTACCGCCCTTCCTCTGCCACTCCTTAGCATCCGCCCGGCCACCCCAGGGAAGGCCCTGAGGGGTCCACAGTGTCATAGGTGTTCTATGGGAGCAGTTTTATCAGCTTTTTATTTTTATGAAATCGTTCACCTTTCTGTGAAAGGTTGGGATGTAGTGTGTTCTTTGCTTTTCCTGGTTTATGGTCATCGCCTTTTGTGATCTGTGGTCAGTACCTTGCTTTTCTGGGATCCACCTTATTCTTATCTGCCTGGTTTAGCAGAATTGGCCACCGTAGTGCATGGCCTGCCTTCAGCCTGACCCAGAGGTTTGGATTTTAGCCTGGAAGCGACAGCCACGCCACTCGTAAGTGTGGCTGCTCTGCTGGAGCTTGCACAGCCTTGTTTATATATGAAATTCCTTTTATAATGAGTCCAGCCAGATTCTCTTAATTAGTTTATTCTATCGAGTGAGATTGTGCTGCCATTTAATTAGTGGAGTCAAAATTTGTGCCAGTAAGCATTGTAATCAACAGCCCTTGTTATGCCTGCAATTGTGTGAGAGCACGAAAATCAGACCTCCTTTGAAGAGAAATCATACTGTCTGAATGTACTATTAGAGCTGACTTGAGCGCAAATATCTTAATGTTTATGGCTATTTGCTAAAAGCTATTAAATGTTAGAGAAAAGTTTTTCACAGGTACGACATAATGATGTTCTTGGTTCACAGTTATCACCTTGCTTTTCCTGGTTTATGGTTATGGCCTTTTCTGGTCTGTGGTTAGCACCTTGCTTTTCTGAGGACCACCTTACTCTTAGAACCTGGTTTAGCAGAATTGGCCACCGTGGTGCATGGCCTGCCTTCAGCCTGCCCCAGGGGTTTGGATTTAAGCCTGGGGCTCCCGATACACCAACTGCTCTTTAGGATTGTGGAGTTGTACTTTGAGCTGTTAGATAGTGAAACAGTTTCCACTATAGGCAGCTGGGACAAAGGAAAAGGCCCTTGTAGAGATGAGCGATGCTCCTGTACAGAGGGAGAATGAAGTTTGGATCAGGAGGATTTCCCAGCCTCCATAACATCCCCAGCCTGTGATTGCAGTCCATTTCTGAGGCTGTCCAGCATTTAGGCTTTGAGCAACAGCCCCGCATCTTTCAACTTCCATTCTTGCTCAAGCTCAGTCAAGGAAGTGCTTGTTCCCTTAAGCCAAGTAATAGGTCCAAGCATAGTACACCTTCAGCCTTAGCAGAAGCACACCAAGAGCTTAGACTGACGTGACATGAGAAGGAACCAGCCTTCCACGGTCAAAGAGATGCAAACACAACAGGGAAAAGAGAAAACATTTCCCTGTGTTCCTTTTTGGTTTGGTTTTGTTCCATCAAACCCACAAAGGAAGACCGGGATACTTCTCAAAGCCAGCATAGAGTACTGCACAGCATGGAAACTCTGGGTGTCCAGAGGCGAAGTGGTTGCATAATTCATGGCCCCAGCAGCACACAGATGGCCCACTCAGATGAAGGCGGTCCCAGGAGAGTGTGTGTGCAAAGGATCCTTTGCAGTGCTGCGGCAGGTGGGGTAGTAACCCGGATCTGGTGTGGAGGCCAAAGAGGGACACGGAGAGAGCCACGAACCCAAGCCTGACTCAAGACCTGTACAATTCTAACAGTCAAACTAAAATTGCAAGATTCCCAGTCCAGGTTAAGAGTCTAGGCACTTAATGAAGAAGCAGATGTTTCAAAGTCAAGCCTGTACACATTTTTTACATCAGCAGCCATTGGGTTCAGCATTCCTTTAGCTTGATTAATAACGACATATAATGATAGGTCATGCTTCACATGTGCCAGACACAGCCAAAAGCTGTTTCTGCTGTTTCTTATTCAGTCCCCTCCCTGGAGTCCTGGAGGGATGCTGCTGACTACACACACACACACACACACACACACACACACACACACACACAAACCAAATGCTGAGCTCCAGCCTGCCCATTCCCTTTCAGGCCTGCACCCATGCACTAGTCTGGTTTATTCCAGAAGTCTGTTTCTTTCTTAAAAAACCATTTGGTATCTTTTAGGCTTTGACTACCCTTAACTAAAGAACTTGTAATACTGCTAAAACTTGACCCTTTTATAGTCTGAAACAGAGATTTGAATTCTATAGTAGCCATGCAATTAAATTTTAAAAAGTACTGCCAAGATTACCTCACCATGCTTGTCTCATGTTTAGGACATGAAAGGAAAACATTTCCTAAAACATCTTTTAAATAAGCAGGTAAATAAATTGCTGGATAAGGGGCTGGGGAGATAGCTCTGAGGCACAAGTGCCTGCCTGGCAAGTGCAAGGTCATGAGTTTGAACCCCAGTCCCATAAAAAAAAAAAAAATTGCTGGATAAAATTCCAAGGAAACTGTAGATATTCCCCCTCTAAGACAGTTGGTTTTACCCAAGAGGACATTAAGTTAATTAGTATCAGTTAATTGAAAGAAAGTTTCTTTGCAAAGTCAGATGTTAAATGTGACTTTAAATAAGCAAAGAGCATTGGCCAGGAAACTTTAGAACATGACTGTGTCAGTGTTGTATTTGTGTAAGGTTATATTAAACATACACATCTGTCTCCACTTAATTCAGATTAAAGTTAATCACTCTTTCCCTTTCCTAAACAGCCCAGTATCTTAAAAGTCAAAGTCATTCTCTTAAATTCCTATGAACTAATACATAATAATGTTGTTCTTGAGATCTGAATGGTAGTTGATGTATGAAAATTAGGAACATGTTAATAACCTCCTACAAATTTCTTTGTACACAAGGTCATCATGTGCCTTACTGTACAACTATTTATCTTTTATAGATTGGAAAATTAGAACTCAGGAGAGTTACACAAACCATTAACACCTTTACTAAGTTGTGGAGCCAGGGCTTAAGCCCAAATCCTCGTAGTAAATCTGTGTTTTCAGTAAATTACATCACCTCTCTTTTGTTTTGCCTACCTTAGAGCACAGAAATAAACTGGACTTGGGCAAACCCGAGATTGTCCTGTGAAGGAAATCCATTTAATTCTTGGATGGTAAAAATGAACAAAAACAGGTAGCAAGAATAAGCAGCTTGCTATTTATGCTTTTTAAAAAACTGTCAGTGCTGTCCACATTTGTCGTGTGTGTGTGTGTGTGTGTGTGTGTGCACGCACCTGCCTGGCAGGGAAGGAGTCCACACACGTGACACACCTCAGCGCTTTTCTCATCCCCTCTCCCTCTCTTCTGTCCCCGCCCTCCAGCCCTTAGTCCCCTCCTGTTTGCCGAGGACTTGCACATCCTCGTTTCCATCTGTTTTGAACCCAGCTCCTGGTCCTGCCTCCAGTATTCCCCCTGTGGGGATTCCCTTAGGGAGGGTCCACCTACCCACACAAGGTTCTTACTCCTGCAGTTAGAATAAACATCGCTCAAGTTCAGGGACTATTGTGAGATTTTGTTGTCTACTTTGAAAATGCATACTTCTAGATCTGAAACCCAAAGCTCATGGACTAGGTTTTGTCCTTCTGTGGTTTATGTAAGCTGTGGAGATGCTGACTAACACTCACACTTAAGACAGGACCCCCATACACAGCCTTGATCCCCCACTTGCTGAAGTTGGTGGTGAGCCAGAGTGGATTCACACCTTAGCTGGGCTCATCTGCAGTGCTTTTCTGACACATGACCAGTTACATTGTCGGAGGGGGGAACGTGGACTTGTGAATTCAGTCAGACATACCCCGTGAAAAAGATTTGTGTGTTCTAGTTAGCTTGCTTGCTTGCTCTCTCTCCCTCTCCCTCTCTCTCTCTCTCCCTCTCCCTCTCTCTCTCTCTCTCTCTCTCTCTGGTACCAGGAAACAAACTCAGGACCCTGTACTTGGCAGGCAGGTGCTGTGCCACTGAGCGATATTCCTGGCACTGTAGTAAATTTTTAAGTGTATTCAGAGGATGAGTTAATATTTTTTTTTTAAATTTTATTTATTTATTTATTTGTTTGCTTGTTGTGTTTTGTTTGTTTATTTATTCATTTTGTGGCTGGCTCAGCCTGCCCTGGTGGTGGCGCTGGCGCAGCATGTGGTGCCGGGGATCGAACTGCAGTCCCCGCAGTCGCCTGAGCCCTCCTAAGCAGGCGCTTTAGACCACTGAACCATCTCGCCGGCCCCGAATATTTTTTTTTATATTTTTTATTTTAGAGAAGGGTCTACAGGGTGTTCAGGGTCTCACTACTAAATCAGACTCATAGAGATCCTCTTGTTTACAGCCTCGCAAGAGCTGGGATTACAGGTGCGCGCCACTACGCCCTATATTGCCGGCTCAGCACACCTCATGGCTGGGGCTGCCGTGGCAGTCTGGGGATTGAACCCCTGGCCCCTGGGCCCGCTTGCAAGCACTGAGCTCTTTGTCCGCCACTGGAGTCAAAATAAAAGGAAAGAGCTAAAGTGAAGACAGCAATTAGAGGCAAGAAGAAATACTGGAGCAAGTCCTCACGGAGGAAAACAACAAAAATTCCAAACAGCCCAAAATGAAAAGTTTTAAAGGTTTTTATTTTATTTGGCTGGGAGTCAATCCCACGTAACACACACTACCCCTGAGCTACATGCCAGCTCCCCAAATACTCTCTTTTTAAAAACCTAGCTTTTGGTAAGAAATAGTCATGGTGAGACTAATTTATGAACCCATGTTTCAAGCTGTAGGAGTCCGTCTGGCTGCGCTTTCATGGCTTGGTTCAGTACTGCTAGAGCTCCTGTCCTGACACAGGGACAGCACTCTGCAGGACAGACAGGGTGACATAGTCGGCCTGACCCTCCTTCTGCCATGGCCACCAAGGCTGCGTGCTGAGTCTCACGGGCAGCTGTCACCTAGCACACCACCAGCTCCTGACTTTGCTCTTTGGGTCCCCTCTGGCACTGAGTCTCTCTGTTTGATCTCTCCCTGGTTTGGCAGGGACCGAGTGGGGTTTGGAGCATGATTGAGGAGCCAGCCCACAGAGTCCAGGCAGTGGGGCTGGTCAGAATCTAGTTTTGAAACTGCCAAGGAACAGAGTAGTCCAGAAAATTCTGAAAAACAGTGAGAAGGGATCTCCCTGTCATGGCGGGCAGTCGTGCTGCCTGGTGGCGCCCTGCACCGGTGCCAGCTAAGCGGGCCGGGGAGCCGAAGAGGAGGGAGGTCAGTGCCTGACAGGAGTGAACTGCAGACCGGCAAGGAGACGGCAGGTTCCGTAGTCAAAGTTTTTTGAAATATACCATCCGCGTGGAGGCACGGAGGAGCGCATTTTTACTTCACACACACTCAGGGTTTCGTATGGTTTGGAGAGCTCAATAGGAAAAACCATAGAAGAATATAGAGGAGAGTTTGAGTGTGATGTGTAAAATAAAATATTGACCAAATTCATATTAAACTTACGACCTTAGAAAGGTTTTTGAAGATTTGTGCAGTTATTAGTATATTAATAATATTTTAGTTTTTAGGGTTTTTTTTCAACGCTAAGGATCAAACCCAGGGCCTCATGGAGCTAGGCAAGCACTGTACCACTGAGCTATATCCCGAGCCCTAGAAAAAACTCTATTTTTAATGGTTATATAATATTCCCTAATGCAATGTTGCTGTTGTTTACATAACAGTTTTTGGTTACATTCCAGGTTCTCATGTTAATTTCCTAAAATCTTTGAGTAAATATATGTTTCTTAAAAGATGATGGTTGAACACTTACTTGAAAATGCATTGCTCCAGAAGTATTTTTAAATTTCAGAGTTCATAGAAATATTTACATGGACTTTGCCATTTAAACATACCTAGCCCCAAAACCCCAAATCAAGTAAAAGATGCTTGGAGATACATGAAGATCGAGGTATGTTTGAAAATATCTAATGAACAGGAAGGCGGTTGCATTTGTTGTTGCTCTATAATTACTTGTACTTTTGCTTATAATTAAAGTTTTTCTACTCCAGTGTAAAAATACTAAATGCTTAGAACAAGTGAAAAATGAAATCTAATGTAATTTCCAGGTCTTATCTACTTGTCTTATGGAATCTCATTTTACTTTATTTTGGTACCAGGAATCAAACTCAGGATCTCCTGCTTGCCAGGCAGGTGCTACACCACTGTGCTAAATCTCCAGCCCTGTAATGGGATTTTAAAAATCTGGTTGTTTTTTGAAAAAATTGGAAGCCCAAGTAAAAAAATTAAACAAATCAACTTAATTTTTAAAATTTTGTTACTGTTGGATTTATGTGAGTCATGTATGCATATAAATTGGTCTAAAAAACAATATACCTCATGCACTTCCTAGAAGAAAGCATTTATTATTCTTAGCTGGTAAATTGCACTTCCTTCGTGGTTTTCAGTGATAAGCTTACACTGCTCCCATTTGGTATTTCCTAGTCTGTGCACGGGTGGATGTAAGAACAACATTACCCAGCGTTCTTGGGTGTGGAGCTGGTGGGGGGAAGTGACTTGGGTAGCTGTGGGATCTTATGTCCATGTTTCAGAATTAAGAATGGGAGCGGGCGTGGTGGTGAACGCCTGTAATCCCAGCACTGGGGAAGCTGAGGCAGGAGGATTTGTTCGAGTTCGAGACCAGCCTGGGCTACAAAAGTGAGCTCAAGGCCAGCCTAAACTGCATAGTGAGACCCTGTCTCAAAAAGACAAAAAAAAAAAAAAAAAAAAGAACGGGTTTCTCCAAAGTCTGGGGGTGGTGCATGGGAAATCACTAGAACATAGAAAACACTACTGGTAGAAGGGTGTTGAAGGGCAGGTTTTTGACAGACTACCCCAGCCCTTTACTCCAAGGCACCAGGTAGCTGGGCAGCACCCATGGGAAGTCTGCTCTCTGCCCCAGTGTGCACCTTCAAGCTCCATGTGTGGCCCCTCGGGGCTCTCTCCGTCTGCCTGTAGAGAGACTAGCTGGGAAGGTCCGCAAATACAAAATGACTCTTTTTAGTAGAATTTATTTAGAACACCGAAGTGAATATTTTTGTTCAAAGGGAAGGGAATGCTTTCTGGAGACTTGGCCCAGCTCTGCATGCCTTGGTGGTTTGCAGTGCTGTTGCTGCCCACCCGTGGTGCAGACCCACAGCGTGTGCACGGTGAGCTGTTGGTTGCCGGAGGTCTGTGGGGTTCGCCCTTGCTGGAGCTCCTGCCTAGGACCTGCCGTGCAGTGGCCCAGGGCGGCCACGTTAAACACTTCAGCTGTCGGAGTTAGTTTTTGTCATTGGCAGTTGTAGTTGCGGAGCCCTGTTCTCCCCTGGCCCTTAGCTCTCTTCCACACCAGTGCAGGTGGCACACATCGGAGCAAGCGGTGGGGGCCAGCGTGTGGCCCTGTAAATCCGGGGGTGCTGTCCCCTGCGTTTCCTGTGCTACAGTGGGTCCAGGGTGGCTTCAGCCTGCAGGAATACCTCCAGTGCCTTGTGCCCAGGCGGAAGAGCCTTCTGGAAGGGGCGTGTCTCACTGCAGAGCACAGGGATTCCGTGTATGCACCTGTGTGTGTATATTAAAAGTATATATTTATATAGTGCACATGTGAAGTAATTCTTTTTAGTACTAGGAAGTAAAATTGGGGCCTTGACCCTGAGCTACATTTATACCCATGGTCCTTTAAAAACTTTTCCGCCTCTGAGAGAAGGTCTTACTAAGTCACTGAATTGCTCAGGCTGGGCTCACACTTGTGATCATCCTGCCTCAGCTTCCTGAGTGCTGGAATGACAGGCACAGGCCACCACTTTCTGACCCCATTTAGACTCACTGACACCTGCTGCCTAGAAGGTTGTTGCTTCTCTTCCGCTCCAGCAGAGCCCTGGGCATTTCTACAACAGAAATGCTTCCTGTACGCTTGGTTCTGCCGCAAGTGGGGATGGAGCTCCTGGATGGGACAAGGCACGGGTGGCAGTGCAAGGACGATCTTTCCACCAGCCCTGAGTTCACCATGGACTTGTAGAGTGGGCTGTCACAGATGGGGATGGGACTGGGTGGGGGGCTTAAATGGCAGGAAAACTGAGTCAAATTGTGTGGGGTGTTTTTAGTTAGTTTTTCTTGAGACAGGGTCTCTGTGGAGTTCAGGTTGGTCTCAAATTTGTGGTAGTCCTCCTGCCTCAACCTCTTGAATCCTGGGATTACAGGCATGCACCACCACACCCAACAAATGGAGTCAAATTATGACCTGGGACCTTGGTTTCTCATATCTCTGATGAGGTCTGTCCCCAGGGGTTGGTTCTAGAGCTTCCAACAGAAGCTTCCTGTGTGTGGTAGGTTGGCTCAGTGGCAGTGTGCTGCTTAAGGGAGAGAGAGAGAGAGTGAGGGAGAGATGGGGTTCTCGTGAGTTGCTTTACCTGGCTGGAAATATATGCAGTTCTTCCTATAGTCAAAGCACTTAAAATTTTTTTAAAATTTATTTATTTATTTATTTGGTGCAGTCTCGCTTTGCAGCTGGGACTCACAGTGGTCCTCCTGTCTCAGCCTCCCCAGTGCTGGGATCATGGGCGTGCGCCACCATGCTCAGGGTTTCGGGGCTGTCACAGCATGCAGTACCAGGGATTGAAACCGAGTCCTTGAGCTCACCAGGCAGGTGCTTAGACTGCCAAGCTATCTCCCCAGCCCTTCAAAGGATTGTTTTGTTCTTGTCATCATGCAGTGGAGCGGTAGAGAGTAGAGTCAGCCAGCTGCCCTGCATCAGCCAAGAGTTGCGTCAGAATGAGCGGGCGGGGCCTTAAGCATGTCTGTGGTGTGCTGAAATTCTAACTTCTGTATGAAAAATGATCGAATGTCCTTGCTATTTAATACATTAAAAAAAAAAAAAAGCACCAGACTACCAGTTCATTTAGGGGAGAATGTGAAAGCGGATCCTCTTAACATTGGATATTTAGTGAAGCTCTGGGGTCCAAGAGCAGATGGGACCCCGTAGCCTTGGGTGAGCCCCATCAAGTGCTGAAGTGTGGAGCGCTGATAGTCAGATAGGGAAGTCGTTTCTGGAGGTTTCCCTTCAGAGTCCCGTGGCGTCCCTCCTCTTTGTTCCCTGTTATCTGAATGTCTTAGGGTACGGCACACATCTTGGGAGCTTCAGGAGCCACCAGTCTGTTTTCAGTTGCTGTAACTAAGCACACCAATGCACCAGCGCCTGTAAAGAAAGGGGCTGATTCAGCTGGTCAAAGAGGCCGACCGGTTCGCAATGAGGGGCTGTGGCAGGCCAGGCCCTGTTCCTGGAGGGACTCTGTGCAGTGACAAAATGGCTCAGGGCAGCCGCGCTGGCTTTGTCACAGACTCACTCAGCCCCCAAGAGGAGGAGGCTGTGCTGGAGGCTTGCACTCCAGCCTAGGTGCTGTGAGGACTCTCACCACCTCTAAAGTGTGAACTGTGAAGCACGCAGATGTGAGCTCCCAGCACCTTCAGTGTGGCTCTGCCTTAGACACCAGCCTGTCTGCTGGGTCCTCTAGGGACTTCGAGGATTCTGAAGCTCTCCTTTGCTACCTGCCATGAGTGGCTCAGTCCTACAAGGAACTCAGCTCTGCTGGCCAAACTCATACTTCCCATCAACATCATATTATTATGTAGCATAAGTAGATTTCTTCCCCGCCCCCCCCCAGTTTTAAACCTGGGCCCTTAAAAACTGAGCTACATCCACAGCACTTTTTACTTTGAGATAGGGTCTAAGTGTCCTAGGCTGGGCTTGATCTCAGCCTCCCAGCACAGGAACCGCCCATGAGTACCACCATGCCAGGCTGGATGACAGCTCTAGAGGTTCTTATGGAGGGCAGAATTTTCCTAATACAGAGGTAGCTTGGAGACACAAATCAGTCAGAAAGGTACTTGTTAGACGGGACATCTATACCACGATAAGCAACCCACTTCCATGGAAGGCGATAGAGATTTTCTGTGAGTAAACAATGTCTGTATTTTATCAGTAAAAGTAGGTCTTTCAGCTTTTGGGGGGCTGAGGTTCCCTCATCTGGAATGTGCTAGATCCAGGCAGCCTGGGTCTGTGAGCCTTTGGCACCCAGGTGTCTCACATACCTCTCTAGTGCCAGGTATCTCACACACCTCCACACTGCCACGTGCAGCGGGGTCTGTGGTTTCCACTTGCTGTTCTCCCGTAGTGTCAGTAAATCACTGACTCATAGGTTACAAGCTCCTTTGACCATCAACCTAAGCCACTCATCCATCTGGGGCTTGGGGAGTCCCACTGACTCACATGCAGTTACCTTGGGGCTGAAGGGAGGATTTTAGGGCTTTGGACATCCCTGGGCCCCCATCAGCCAGTGATGGAGTGGGTCCCAGAGTTCTTTGAGGAAATCTTTCAGTCCATTGAGAACAGGATCCCACAGAGAGGGCTGGAAGACTGAGGCCCACAGTCCTTCCCCAGGGAGCTATGAGCTATACTTTCATTGTCTTTTAATTTAGGGTCTTAAGAGCACATCTCCCCACTAAGGCACCCTTTTTTCAACAAATTGAGGGAGTTCTGTTGCTTCCTAGTGGACATCTCCTGCTTGTAGACTTGTTTGATCCCAGGCCTGATGTTTCCCACTGTTATATCACCCTGCAGAGGGTCTACCAAGTTGACACCCTTGTAACGTGCAATGTAACTGTACATGTCTTCAAACAATGAGTGCCCGTTTTCCATACCAGAAGATGCAGGCGCTGACATAGGAATCAGGGAAATGTCTCAGTGCTCGTGACAAAGTTTTTCCCAGAGAAAGAGACAGGAGAAATGTGTTTGGGCCATTTTCCTACAGAAGAGATGCAGATCCCAAAGGAGGGAGAGGCCTTTGCCCCTCTGGGATTGACTGGACAGAGTTCCAGTCCCTCTACCCTCTTGGAATGGAAACACACCTTTCCAAGGGTCAGACAGACACCCCAGTCCCAGGGACGGAGGGCAGAGGGTCACAAGCAGGAGCGTCTGCCCCTTCAGGATTCTGCAGACGGTGCTCTCCCTGACCCCAGAGCTTGGCTTAGGGCTGGTTTTTTGGTATCCTTTTGGTCACTTGTAAAGGTAAGAGGCATTAAACCTTCCTTTTTGCAGATAAAAGCAGTGACTGACAAATGATTATAGACCTCAGAGTATGCAAAAGGTAAGATACTTCCTGAAGAAATGAAGGTCAGCTTTCTCTGGCTTGTTCCTCTAGCTTTCCATGGAGACCTTTTTCAGGAGCATTAACACCTCCAGAGAAATTTTATTTTCCCACATTTATGTAGGATATTCACAAATTCTGACAGTCCATAGTATTAGAAAAAAATACTAGTGACTTCAGAGCTAAAAAGTTATTCAGTTGCTTACATAAAATACAAGTGAGGATTTCTCAAAATTATGGCCAACTCTCAGTGTGATTCAAACCAGAGCTGCAGCCTAGGCCTGCATTTCTTTTTCTCTCTGTTCCAAAGAGACTGCTGATTAGAAGGCTATTACTTTTATTGATGTGGCTCAGGCTTGTGAAAATGAAGCAGATGGCAAACTGGGACATTCTCAATTCCACTGCTAGCTAGAACTATAAGAAGAAAATAAAGCCCTGTGATTATGCTGCATTGATCCAATGATTAAGAGGAAAGAACATTCTGTAACATAGAATTTCTCTTAATCTCCTTGGCTATACTTGGAACATAGAGATTTTAGAATAACTCATTGAAAAGGGACTTCACTTTAATTTTTTCTCTCATTAGTATGACTGGTCTTATGATTTATTTTTTGGCTTAGTCTGCTATAATAGAGTAGTATAGATGGGGCCACCTGGAAAGGACATTACTTTCTCCCATTCTGGGGGGATCAGAAGGTCAACATCAAAGTGCTGGTGAGTTCCTCCCTAGCGAGTGCTCTGGGCTTGCAGGTGGCCACCTTGTGACACAGCAAGAAGAGGGATCCTGGGGTCTACCTTTCTTTCTTTCTTTCTTTCTTTCTTTCTTTCTTTCTTTCTGTCTGTCTGTCTGTCTGTCTGTCTGTCTGTCTGTCTGTCTTTCTGTCTTTCTTTCTTTCTTTTTTAGTTTCAAAACACATTAGCAGTGTATTCATAATAATTGATACATTGAATATTATTGTCCTCATAGTAGTTATACAGAGCACAGGGTGTAGACATGATAAATTTTCTAATCTATATTAGTAGAGGAGGAAAAAAAGAAAAAACAACAACAAAATTTTATCGTCTCTTTGTACAAAGAGAGAGTAGTTGTATACATAGTCCAACATTCCATAATTGTAGTTGGATACTGGTGAAACTGGCAATGTTGGAGGCTGTTGGTATAAGCCTCTTACAGCTCATCATACTAGTCTAGCTCTGCATTCTATGCCTTGTAATTAAGCTTTTTTGCTGGGTGATCAAGGGCAAGTCAAGGCCAGACCTGTATAATAGATCATTCATCTTTTGTATCTTCCAGGGTCAAATCCCCTCAGGATTAACTTTGGGACCATGTACAGTGCTTTGTAGAGCTGTTGCCAGTGTCAGCCATCAGGACTAGTCATGGCCATTGCTTGACCAGTTTGCTCTCTGTGAAAGCCTGAGAGAACGTCCTCTCTCTAGGTGACTCTCCTTAGGCACACTATAATTTGTTTATCCTTTTCCTCTGAGGTCCCTTAATCTCCTTGAACAGAAAATTTGGGAAGCCACTGAGTTATAAGATGTTGCAGCACAGGTTCTCTTATGTCTTGAGTCCTCACTGACCTTGAAGGGCTAGAGCCAAAATGTTGGCTATCCTTGTAGCCCTTCTTTTTCTCCAATTTTTGGTCTGCTAACTTACATTCTCAACCCTCCAGCAGAGAAGCTTCATGATACTATTACTCTATAACAGGTAATTGAGCTTAACATCACTGTCTTTCTGAGTATCAAACATCTTAGACTTATCTTGCAATTGGTATTTTCTGCTAATCATTGATATTCTAATAAATCTCTTTAGGATTTGATAAAAGCATTTACACAATTTTACACAGACATTTAGAAATCCAAGGATGTACAAAGTTGTAGCCTGTCAAGCATGTTTCATTTTGCCTAGTCTTTTACTCTCACTTAATACCCTTTTTTGTTAACCAGCCATTTACTTGAGAGAGAGTATAGCAGTAACTGAGTTTACATTGGAAGCAGTACACATCTAAAAGACCAGAACAACACGCATTCCAAGCATAGTTGTAGTATTGCACGCTGCCATCATCAATGAGAAAAACCTTTCGAATGTTCCTAGGACCAGTATCGAATTCATCTTGTGTACATAAGTGTATGGTTTTGCTTCTGCTATGTTT